>QRFJ01000023.1:4700404-4767476 GCA_006176705.1 Cocos nucifera
ACATCCAAACTTTAGAAGAGGCCCTGACAGTGGCCCTTATGTGCCCCTACAGTCTGTTAGGAATGGAGGAGAACTCGTCCTAACGTGAGCAACAACCTCGGCTAGAGATAAGATCTCTCCCGAGCGACCGAGTCAACCTCGCTAGAGAATCAAGATCTCTCCGAGCGACCGTTGACCCTCGGCTAGAGATAAGATTTCTTCGAGCGACCGAGTCACCTCGGCTAGAGAAAGATCTCTCCCGAGCGACGTTGACAATCTCGACTAGAGATAAGATCTCTCTTCGAGCGACAAGCTCAACCGAAGGCCTCGTTCACAAAGGACGAGATGGAGGAGAGGCCTGACAACGACCCTTATGTGCCCCCACAGTCCGTTAGGAACAGGAGGAGAACCTCGTCTAACGCGAACAAAAAACCTCGGCTAGAGATAAGATCTCTTCCGAGCGACCGAGTCACCTCGACTAGAGATAAGATCTCTTTCCGAACGACCGTTGACAACTTCGGCCAGAGATAAAAATCTCTTCCGAGCAAGACTCATTCACAAGGACGAGATGGGGAAGAGGCCCTGACAGCGGCCTTATGTGCCCCCACAGCCCGTAGGAAACATGGAGACTCGTCCTAAGCGAGTAACAACCTCGGCCAGAGATAAGAACTCTGCCCGAGCGACCGTGACAACCTCGGCTAGAGGATAAATCTCTCCCGAGCGACCGTGGACAACCTCGGCCAGAAGATAAGAGATCTCTTCCGAGCGAAGGTCTCGTTCACAAAGGACGAGATGGGGGGAGAGGCCCTGACAACGGCCCTTATGTGCCCCCACGGCCCGTTAGGAACAGGAGGAGAACCTCAATCCTAACGCGGAGTAATAACCTCGGCTAGAGATAAGATCTCTCACCGAGCGACAGAGTCAACCTCGGCTAGAGATAGATATCTCCGAGCGACCGTTGTCAACCTCGGCTAGAGATGAGATCTCTTCCGAGCGACCATTGAGAACCTCGGCCAAGATAAGATTTCTCCGTGCGAAGACCTCGTTCAAAAGACGAGATGGGGGAGAAGGCCTAACAACGGCCCTTATGTGCCCCCATGGCCCTTTAGGAACAGGAGGAGAACCTCATCCTAACGCAAGCAACAACCTCGACCAAAAATAAGATCTCTCCGAGCGAAGGCCTCGTTCACAAAGGACGAGATAGGGGGAGAGGCCATGACAGCGGCCCTTATGTGCCCCCACAGCCGTTAGGACAGGAGGAGAACCTCGTCTACGCGAGCAACAACCTCGGCTAGAGATAAGATCTTCGAGCGATCGAGTCACCTCGGCTAGAGATAAGATTCTCCCGAGCGCCATGGACAACCTCGACTAGAGATAATCTCTTGCCGAAGCGAAGGCTCGTTCACAAAGGACGAGATGGGAGGAGAGCCCTGACAGCGCCCCTTATGTGCCCCACAGTCCGTTAGAAACAGAAGGAGAACCTCGTCCTAACGCGAGCAACAACCTCGCTAGAGATAAGATCTCTTCCGAGCGATCATTGACAACCTCGCCGCTAGAGATAAGAATCTCTTCCGAGCACCGAGTCAACCGAAGGCCTCGTTCACAAAGGACGACATGGGGGGAGAGGCCCTGACAGCGGCGCTTATGTGCCCCCACAGCCCGTTAGGAACAGAAGGAGAACCTCATCCTAACGCGAGTAACAACTTCGGCCAGAGGTAAGATCTCTTTCGAGCGACCGTTGACAAACCTCGGCTAGAGATAAGATCTCTTCGAGCGACCGAGTCAACCGAAGGCCTCGTTCCAAAGGACAAGATGGGGGGAGAGGCCCTGACAGCGGCCCTTATGTGCCCCCATAGTCCGTTAAGAACAGGAGGAGAACCTCGTCCTAACGCGAGCAACAACCTCGGTTAGAGATAAGATTTCTTCCGAGCGACCGTTGACAATCTCGGCTAGAGATAAGATCTCTCCTGAGCGACGTTGACAACCTCGGCCAGAGATAAGATCTCTCCCGAGCGACAGAGTCAACCTCAACTAGAGATAAGATCTCCCGAGCGACCATTGACAACCTCGTCCTAACGCGAGTATCAACCTCGGTAGAGATAAGATCTCTCCCGAGCGACCGAGTCAACCTCGGCTAGTAATAAGATCTCTCCGAGCGACCGTGGACAACCTCTGCTATAGATCAGATCTCCCCCGAGGGTCCGGGCCAACTTCGGCAACAGGAGATAAGCTCTCCCCCGAGGAAAACTCGGCTGCGGAAGATAAGATCTCCCTCGAGTGCCCGCATCAACCCCGGCCATAGGTAGAATCAAGCCAACCTCGGCAAGAGATAAGATCTCTCTCGATCGACTAAGCCAACCTCGGCTGCGGAAGATAAGATCTCTTCCGAGTGCCCGCATCAACCCCGGCCATAGGATATTGAGCCAACCTCGGTCAGAGATAAGATTGGAGACAACTTCGTTCTGAGATCAGATCTCTCCCGAGCGACCGTATTAACCTCGACTACTGGAGACAATATCGCCCCTGAGGAGCTCAACCTCCGACCTCGATCGCAGCGGATGAGGCCTACCTCAACCTCGGTTGGAGATGAGATCTCCTTCGGGCCTCAACTTCGACATCAACTTTGGCTGGAGATGAAATCTCCCCTTCGAGCTTCGACCTGAACCAGCACGGAGCCCAGAAGAGGACTTCGGCAGTCGCCTTTTCTGCACTCCCCTCGAATTTCGAGCTCGGGAGTGGAGGAAACTATTGTTGGGGATAAATCCCGCTCCTATCGAAGTCAAGTTCAATGCTCTGCCTAATGCAACTAGTAGCCATGGAAGAGCTTCAACGGACGGGTCTTAGCCGAACTTCTGCAGTCGGCCGAACTACTTAGCGGTCGAGCTCCTTGTACTCCCAGCGGTCGGACTTTAGCCGAACCCCCAGCGGCCGAGCTCCTTAGAATCTGTTTAGCCGGCCGAACTGCTTAGCGGCCGAGCTCCTCGAACTTCCAGCGTCCGAGCTCCTTCGAATCCGTTCAATCGGCCGAACTGCTTAGCGGCCGAGCTTCTTGAACTCCAAGCGGCCGGGTTTTAACGGAATCCCCCAGCGCCCGAACTCCTCAGCAGTCGTCCCTCGGCCGAACTCCTCAAGCAGTCATCCCTTCAACCGGCCGAGCTCCTCCTAACTCCTCTACGGCCGAGCTCCTCTCGAGCTTTCCCTTCAGCCGAACTCTCCTACAAGTCCAAACTCCTTTAGACGAGTTGTCGCCATCAGTCTGCAACAGGTGACAAGACTGGACGATATGGCCGCCACCACTGACGACACCACTCTCTCCGTAACCAGTCCCATGCGGCCCATGACCTGCCAGTATGGCTGTCACTATCCACCTGACGATGCCTTCCTCTCCGTACCGAACTCCATGCGGTCCCAACGGCTCGCTACTAGACGGTATGGCCGCCACCATCAATTAAGCTCCGCTTATAAAGGACCCTCCAGATACGCTAATCTCTAATCTCTTTGATCTCTAAGCTCTCCTCTCCTTCTCTAAGCTCAGCGGAACTCATTCCCGAGCACTCCATTCCTGTTGATCGGAGCTGACTTGATCGTCGGAGGGTCCTGCCGGAGCCACCCCCCACCGGCTCCGGACGGGACTTTATTTTGCAGGTCCCCGGCGGCGATCTCGTCCACCACCGCTCCAGCTAATTCTGGTGACGACCAGATTCTGCGTCAACAATAGCTATTCTATGATACTATGTTTTTCCCTAATCAAGATTGAAACCTTGCAACCAAGAGAACACGTGGATTTTTTCACTAAACATAGGTAAGATCAAGCTCAAAAAGAAGAAATGCTGACATTACATACTGTAGTTACTAAATGGGTGTTTAATCCTGAACATCCATATGCTTAACTTGAAGAGATAAGAAGATTTAATTATAAATGATACAAAAAGAAAAGAATAGAAACAATATTTGGTATAGGATCAGATTTAGGTATGATCAACGCATGGTGAAAGCAATATTCAATATTTTCTGTTGAAAATCACAGAACTAAGAAAAATGAAATTCCTTTAAAACTTTTAAGCATATTAACATAGATTTTGGCCACATAGAAAAGAAGATGCATAGCAATCTTAATGCACACTTAGCATAATTTAATGTTTAACTTCATTTTTGTTTATAAATATTCTATAATAAAATCTCTTTAAATTTCTAGAGCAAATTATTCATAACATGCAAAAATGAAGCTACATGATCGTTGATCCATTTGAACCACATACTACAATTAACTTCAAAATCTCTTTTTTTTCTTTCTTTATTTGAAGAAAAAATAATCTAAAAGTAGAACCAAAACACACATTGGTTCATCAAACAGAACCTTATAATAAAATTGAAGCAGTATAAAAATGGTTATTGATTGTCTTTGCAAAGCACAATAACTTGAAACAAAAGGAAAATAAATGCAGGAAAATCAGTATGCTGTTTGTGATTTGTCCTTTAAAATAGGACATTTCATCAAAATGTAAGAAACTAGAATAGGAATGAATGCTGAAATGGCCTAAAGATTTGCTCTCAAAAGAAAAATTGGATGCGGAGGCATCCAAGAAGCAATAGGGCAAAATACAAGATCAACCAAGCCTTAAACCTAAACTAGTTGCAGTGGGCTACATCAATCCTTTTCCTCCATTCCAGCTTGTTTAAGGTCATACATTCTGAAAGACGTTGAGATATCAAGTCCTTACTACTCCAACCCACATGATTTTTTAGTCCACCTCGACCGCTTTTCATTCTTTCTACACAAATCAAATCACTCATTCATGCTAGCGCATTCCTCGACCCATATTGTACATGTCCAAACCATCTAAATTATCCATCTCTCAATTTGTCCTAAATTGGTGCCACTTCTACCTTTTCATGAATCACTTCATATCCTATTTTATCTCTTGTATTAGCACACATCTGTCTCAACATTCTCATTTGGGCAACCCTCATCTTGTGCACATATTTTCTAACTACCCAACATTTTATACCATAAAGTATAGCTGGTCGTATGGCTATTATATAAAATTTTAGCTTCAACTTGGCGGATATCCTATGATTGTATAATATCCTAGTTGCACTTTTCCATTTCATCCAACTTGCTTCCATCACATCCCAGTTGCATTAAAGAAAAACAAGATTCACTTAGTGCTTCTTCAAAAGTAAATTAGTAGTTCAACATAGAAAAGGAAACATCCTATATCAATAATGGTGATACAATAATAAGAAGTACAAAGATAATTATATGGTTTATCATGATACTTGGCTAAAAAGGACTTGAAATTTGGAGATTCAGAGAGTAAGTGCTAAAGCAGCAAAGCAAATAAGAGATTAAATGTGCCATTACAAATAGAACATTCCAACTAGTAAGTTCATGATGAAAAATTGATAGCAATCCAATTCCTATCAATGATATTTCGAGTAAGAATATGGAAACAATGGAGAAAATAGGTTGAAGAAAAGACATTCGATCACTTCAAGGGGATCAGTGCCTCCAAAAGCCTCTAGGATGAATTTATTAAATTGATTACTTCCAAAATTGATCAAACTTGGCCTCCAATCATGCTTCAAATTTCACTTCCCATTGCGATTCTCTTGTTTGCTCATTTATTCGTGGAGATAAACTTTCTATAGCCATGTTGTAAGGTTCCAAATCTGCAATGTCGAGATTCTTCCTTCTGATTTCTCCTGAAGGTCATGCACTGAGAAAGTTGCTCTAATACCAAGCTGATAGTACCCCAAGTTTCTAGAAATGATATTTTGCACAGAAATATGAGAATGGACAACAAAATTGGAAAGAAGGGATTTTCGATCACTTTGAGGAGATAAAGACCTCCAAAAGCCTTTAGGTCAATTTCATTATACTGATTTCTTCTTCAGATGGCCACTAGGACACCGCATATTTATATATTTATAATTAATTATCCTAAAAGAATAAGGAAAAGCAAAATAGGAAACATGATGTAGCAACTTTCTAGTGGACTTGGACTCCTATACTAATCTCCAGTCCTAAACCAAATTAAAATTAGGATCCTAAAATAAGAAACTTATTAAAAATTGAAGGCCCTTCTCTTGAAGACTGGTTCACAATTCTAACTAAGAACGATCATAAGCTAGAAGCATCAGATTGCTTGACCTCTTTTTTGTTTCGGACAGCCATTCACTGATGATATCTTTATTAACTTCATATAATTCAATAACACCTAAAATTTAATAACTGTGGCTTTTAGAGCATCACAAAACTTACACTAAAGATCGGCTAATGAATTAGGACTTGTTTTTAAATAATTTTCTATATGTTATTCCACATTATTAAACATTTTTTTTGTCTAACATTCAAATTCACACCGGCACAGGCAACCAATTCAGATACATATGTGCTGGCTGACAGTAAGGAACTAATCAACAATTTTCACAATGAGAACAACAAACAAAAAAAACCAACTCAACCATAGAATGGGTGTGAATTTCTCAAACCAAAACCTCCATCTAATTAGTGAATAATGAAATACAGGTGGACATTAAATTAGAAATCAGGAACTCTTGATTATTTCTTATATTTTTCCCATTAAATACAGATCAGTAATCCATTTAAAAAAAATTAATTTATTAATACATAGAATACCAATTGATATGCCCGATGAAGGAAGCTCTTCCGCAATAAAAAATATTTAATAACTACACAAAATAATTCATATGTGTAGGATGAAATCCTAATTACCTCATCAAAAATCCATTTCATGACTCCAGAATTCTGTAAAAGGAGAATATATTTGAACAATAATCCGACAATATCTTCTATATGCTCTGTCATCCATTTAAATGATCCATGATTAGAATACAAAATATCAGAGGGCAATAATTTCCACAGATACCAAAAAGTTAATAATGAACATATGAAAAAGGCCCATGGTATGATTCATAAATTTTTAAGAGTCAGAATAGAAACTAACCATGCCCTGCATCAGTGAGCTCAATAGACACATAGAGAAAGGAAAACTCAAGACTCCGATCCCCTTCCCCAGCTTGCAGACTTATAGCCCATCCTGCAATAATCAGCACCTACCCTCATATTATAAAGTATGGGATACAAAAAAGAAGAAGTCTCTAAAAAGATGACCACGAATAGCAATTTCAATCTAGCAGAATTTAAACAAAGACTTATATAGAGCATTCATTTACTAATCCACAACATTCTCATTGATCCAAAATTAGACTTTGATCAATATATACTAAGGAAGTCTGGCAGTAATTGCTTTTCAATAGGATATACACTAGCAAATAACAATGGAAGTTTGTATGAAAGATGAGCAATCATATCCTAATGATAATTGACAAAAGTTTCACCGATATAACAATTTAGAAATGTATTAACTGAAATATGAATTTCCCTTCTAGTACAAAACAAAACTAAGCATCGAACAGAAAAAAAAAAAAAAAAAATCAAAAAATGAAAGGCAATATGATTTACCAGTGTAAATTCAGACCAAAGACAAGTAACTTAAAACCAATATCAGATTTTTTGGTTTCAGTAAATGTATAGGGATGTGGACATTGATGATTCAGAATAAGATAGATGTGTTTCATTTCCAAGTCAAGCTATAAACAGTATGAATAGACTCAATTAGAAAAAGAAGATTTATAAGAAATAAAGGAGAATAACTTTAGGTTAAATAGAGACATACTTAAATAATTCATTGTAGATTTTCTTGTGAAAAATTTTATGTTACTGACATGAGACAGACATTACAACATAGAAGATTTACAAATAACTGTATATGTCACACCTTGTTTGATCATGATAGTGGCAAAGTTAAGATTTAGGAAATTAGTGATGTTGGATATAGAATTTGTAATATAAACCAAATGGCAACATCATCTGCAGGGATTCAAATACAAATGTACAGGGACATATCGATGGCTAGGCAAAAAAATTCGCACCACATCGCATGTCATATCAAGAAAGGGCACCAATTGTAGGCTTGGGAATAGCAGGTAGCCCTTGGTGCTAACTATTTTGGCCTCCTAATCCATTTGTGTTCTTGTATTTTGTGTTTTCTTATTTTAGTGCTATGCTATATGCATAGATATGGCAATTCAATTGACCCAATAACCTGCTCACCCTGCCCTGAATTTTTTTTATTGCTAAATTTCATAACTTCACATAACTTATAATCAAAACTGCATTAAAAAAAAATTTGTATGCGTTAACACATGAAATGTAATAACCTCCAACATATATAGAGGAATATATACATAAATGGGCTAAATATTTAACATTAATGTATACACAAATGTGTTAAATACTTTTAAGCGTTAAGTGTTGCTTAGTATCATTTTAGATCAGATGCTTTGGAGATTAAGATTAATAACTTTCCTACTGGATTTTCATTTTAGCAATGTTTGGGTAAAACAAAATTTATGAGCCTTTGAGGTTTGAGAAATACCTTAGCATTTAAAAGTTAAAATTTGAACCAACCCAAAATCTAGAATTTGAACTACATCTGGGAAAACAACTTTTTATTCTTAATGATTTGACTCTTTTAGTATTTTTAGTGAACTCAGGCAAGGGACTATCTGCTATTCACTTGCAATATCTCAAGTAAATAGGACATCTAGTTAAATGGTATTCATGAGAAAAAGTCTGAATTTAGTCAATGTTTGTCCAACCATTAGTAGTCTACTTGCTTCCTATTTCTTCTTACCTTCAAATGGCAAAAAATGACATAACCACACACCTAGACTGCAGAACTAGTTTTGAATAATGGAAGAGGTTGGTGAGTTTTTGCATATCCACTTTCATTTAAAAAAGAAGCTATTGGTCACTTATGTTGGAAATTACCTGTCTGACTAAAATGCTGAAGCCCAGATCAGTTTCAGCTGTATTAATACACATAATTATAATGTGAAGGAAACTAGACTAAAATCGAGACTTATATGTAAAAGATTAATAAAACCTAAGGTCAACATCAGAAGAGTCAAGAGATACAATTTAAAAACGAAATCAGATCTTAAAAAAAAACAAAGAACCAACTAATAACAAGTTAGCAACATTTCCTACAGAAATATTGACTTGGAATATGAATACAGTGTAAAACCATAGGAATTGAAGTTACCTAACTGTTTCAAAATGTAAAAGAGAGAACCCTCGCCTTCATGCCCGATAAGGTGACTAAGATACCTGACAGGACCTTCTTTGTAATAGCGTATGCTAGGAGTGATTGGCCATGTAATTTTCAATGTGTGACCTTCCCTTATTGGGACTGCTTTAACAAGAATCTGTCACAAACTAACAAGAATGAACTCACAAGGAAATGCTTCTGCATTAAAATGCTATTTTGATTTTCAATATTATCAAAAGCATAGTATCATAGTTTGCTATACTGCACCATATGGATAGTACAGGGCATACCGGATCATACCGGTACACCATACCATCCTACCGTACCGAACAGCATACCAACACTATAATAGGATTTTACCGGTATGGGGTCTGATACCGAGATGGCTAACCTTGCATAGTACTATACTGCCATCTAAATATTGTTGTTTCTTGGGTCAAATCCAATAGTAAGTGACCAACATACCTGAAGATGTTCTACTGAGCAAGGCTGACCAAGAAAATGGAAGTAGTCCCTTTCAGTGTTTCGAATATCACAGAACTCCCTTTCAACCAGTTTTTGAATATCATCGAGACTCTCTAAAATATCCAATTATAGTAGTCACCGGTCCGGAATAAATTAAACAAAAAGAAAGATTAAAGACTCTGGTAGACAATTTAAAGCAGTACCCTACCTCTTGCATATACAACAAGGTGCATAAGGTTTGCCGAATAGTTCTCTTCGTAAAATTTTATTAGCTCAAGCCTTGTGTCTAAGCCTTTGGATTTTGGTTTAACCTCCAATGTCTCCCAATTTCCTAAAACATCATAATATAAATAATTAGAGATAATACACCAGCTTTCCTGGCTTGAGAACCGAGATTATCTGAGCAGCTGTCATTAAAATTAGCAATGACTCACTGAAATAATCAAGAATTCTCATAATTTCATATATGTACAAGTACATACTTTATATTGCAACAGTATGCATTTCCCATCAAAATAAAAGATGCTTGGTCGACTGAAGATAAATCACCAATTTATAAATTTATCAACGAAGCAAAAATCCCTCCCCCCAAACCCCGCACAATAGATATAGGATTGTGCAAAAACACTCAATATGTAATTTATACAGTATTATATAGAAAGTGAAAATACAATGTACAAGATAGGACATAAATGAAAAACCAGTTTATACATAATTCAAAAATCAAAGCGGGGAAGAAAGAAGAAAAAACTGAAGCATGTTGGTAAATTCAACATGTTATCTCATAACACAGATAAAATACCTTATGCTTTCAATGCATTAAATGCTGCAAAGTCACAGCAATCATGGATCACAAAGTAAGGAAAAATTCTAAGGCAATGTGTATCAGCTAAACAGGACCACATTTCACAGAAGATAGAAGCAGAAGTTAAAACAGGCTTTGCTAGGTGCTCCAGGAATGCTGTACCGCAAATTTGTTGAACTTATATCATTACAAGTGACTGTCAGGATTTACTGACCAGCTACCAGTAAAAGTGCATTTGAATAGAAAGTACACAAAGCAAGTACAAGAAGAACATTGGAACTCTAAAGTAAAATTTGCAGTGTCTTTTTTCTGTCTTTTTCCCCTTGCATCCTTCTCCTCTTCTTGCCCAAACTAGGGTATTTTGGCCAATGCTGGAGGAAGGTGACAGGGTTGGGGATGTGATCACCTGCATTTAGGCATTGGAGGATGCCAATTCTATCATCATACGGCACGAGGCACCAATGCCTAGAAATCCTAGGCTAGATGGTAGTAGAGGACATTGAAGGAGCGGAAGGTAGTGGAGTGGAAGATGAAGTTGCTGTGGAAAATATCACCGGGAGGGTCAGATGGAGGCAATTAATGGGAGAGAATAGGCAGATCAAAATATCATGGGCCAGGTTGATGGTATCATCTTAGGGGATGCAACGAGGATGAGACTGGACGGGGCCTTGCAGTCAGAGATGGCGAGGAGGCCGCATTGACAGCAGCAGCATGTATGGTAGTGATAACAGCCGTGAAGAGCCATGTCTTCCATGGGATGCGGTGGATTGGAAAGAAAGATGGGGAAGAAGATGTGCCAGAGAGGAAAGGCCTTTTCTTCTTTTTTTTTTAAAAAAAAAAATTAAAGACACATGGCTTATTCTAGGCATCCCTAGTCTGACTACATGTCAGCTTTTATAAAATAGGAGGGAAATTAGAGTAAGCAGTTGTCCACTGGTTGTTTGTTAAATTCCAAAACACCCTCATACAATGAAAGGTCCAGATTCTTTTAAGTTTTTAACAAAAATATATTAAATAAGTATGATAGCCAAACCCAGTTAAAATTTATGGAAAAGTCAATACATGCATAGCGAAACAAATTTCCAAATAACAAGTTCATGAAAATGGGGGCATCTACACAAGAAACTAGGGTTAGCACTTAGTTCTTTAGTATTATATCATTTTAGTTTTGATAGCAAACCATTAAATATAAAATAATAGATCTAAATGTATTAACAACTCGAACAAGTTTACCAGCAAGCAAGCAACTCAAAGTGACCTAAGAAGATTAAAGTTATCATACTAAAACAGCAGAGTACATTTAAAGCATTCTTAAATGTGGGAAACAGAGCAATAGGGAAATGGAAACTATTAGTGACCATTTCATAAACACAAGGGACCAGCAAATCTAGCTGAAAACATCAAAGCGCTCACCTGTACTGAATTTATGATAGGGATGATCCTTTGAACATAGATGTTTTTGAAGCTGAAAATATTAACATTAAGAAACAATAATTAAATCCAAGCAGAAAATGTGAATATTCATTATGTGTCAGGTTCTAGGTAAGGAAAGAAGATTGATAAAAGACTGGGAAAGAAAACTGATGCGGAAAGGAATGACTGACTCTCCCAAATCAAAATTTGATTGGCATTCTAATAGCAAACAAGCGGCCACCAAACTAAGATAAAGACATAACTAATGATTAATATGTTCAGTCATAAATCAAAGAGCCAAAACATATACAGAATGACAGCAAACTATGAGTTAATATAGTCAATATTAAGCAAAGAGGAAGGACAACTAATTTCATCTCTTTTTTTTAGACAAAGAAGCCGTGAGGCCCACCAATTACTGAAGCTTCATCTGAAGCTGCTAAATTAGCCAATTCACCCCCCTGCCTCCCTCTGCATCCAAGGGGCATTTGTCAATCTCCACATATACTAATAGATGTATATTAATCTATATGCATAAAAAACATAGTTATATACATATATGTGCACATGCGTATTTCATGCAAGGTCAGCCATCTTACCCGATCACCCAAACCGCTCAATTTGGGGTGTACCAACCCAGTAGGTTTTAGTTTAGTACAGGCCCTGAACCAGCCCAAACCACTCAGTTCAGCTCAGTTCAAGGTGGTTAAGGCGGTTCGGCCAACTGTTCAGCCCAAATAACAAGAGGGGGAGGCAAAGAAAGCCTCCCATGCCTTGTCTGCCTCTTCCTCTCTCTTTTTTTTTCCCTCAAATTCTGTGAGAAAAGGAGAACACAACCAAATTCTTGCCAAATTCATGCCAAAATCAAGGTATGATCC
This sequence comes from Cocos nucifera, assembly GCA_006176705.1. NCBI lineage: Eukaryota > Viridiplantae > Streptophyta > Magnoliopsida > Arecales > Arecaceae > Cocos > Cocos nucifera. Next base: position 4,713,085 of record QRFJ01000023.1, read on the forward strand.
CTCTCTCCTTTCCTCTTCCTCTCTTCCTCCCTCCCTCTTTTTTATTTTGAGACTAAAATAGGCCAAAAATGGGGAAAATGGGGGAAAATCATGCCAAATTTTTTGTCTTTTGGTATGATTTCATAATATGTTATATGTCTAAGGATGATCTAAGCAAATACCCAAAAAATCATAATTTTTTTGTTAATTGTATAAATTTTTACATTAAAAATATGCTTTTGGATTAAAAATAATGAAAAAAAAATAAAATAATGTTTAAAAAAATTCTGTAAAACTGGTAGAACATTTGAGGCATGCATGCTACTTGCTATCTCTATTTGATAGCAATTTATTTAAATTTGAACTACAAAAACCTAAGCCCAAATCTAAATAAATTTTGAAAATTGATGATTAATGCATAATCATGGGCTGACAAAAATATATGCAACACCCCTCATAGAGTGCTATGCTAATCCAAATTAAAATTAATTTTCTAGATATTTTATAACTAAATATCAATTTACTATTTTAAAATAAAAAATCAAAACCAAAAAATTATGAAAAATTAGTATTATGTATAGATAATGTAGACATATTTTCTAAAGTAATTCAATGATTTTTTGCATTACAATGTAAATTTACTAAGTTTAAAGTAATTAAATAAGTAGTTATGAATACATGATATGTCATATGTGTTTGCCAAACTTGCAAAAATGGATTTGGGAAAGGAGTCAGAGTGTGACATAGGTTAGGATCATGGTATGATGTTTTGGGGTTAGCACCACTTGATCATGGTGTGATGTTTTGGGGTTAGCACCACTGAAAGTGCAATTGGTGCAATGTGAAGTTTAGGGAGGGGTGTTCAAATTGAAGCAACATTTGCTAGTAGCTAACTTGAGATGCCAACTTGTATGAAATGCCCATATAAAGTCCACTAACTGATGAGAAAACACTTTGTTAATTTTAACACGAACAAGCAAAGAAGTGTTAAGAAAAATGCAGAGAGCAAATGCCAAGTGGTTGAGCCACCTTTGTACCAGTCTAGAGACCTGTAGGACTATGAGGCATCAAATCCAAATGATATGAAGGAGACAAAATTTTAGGCTGCCATGTGGGAGAGCTTGATAAACAAGGACAGAGGGAGGAGGTTGCCAAGCACAAGGCTCAATTTAGGCCCTCATGGTACAAGACTGGTGCCATTTCCAAGTCCACCAGGATAGATCCAGGCTACAAAAGGACCTCATCAGTCAAAAAGGATATCGATAGAGGCGACGACCGAGTAGCCTCTATGTTCGGAACATTTGGTAGTAAGAAGGGAAAGGAGTTCAAAGACATACCAGCAAGGCCACCATTCACTGTGTACATCCACATTTCTTTCCCAGCCAAGATCGGAAGTGGCAGAAGATTGACTATGCTTGTGAAGATAAGAAAAAGGATATGTGAAGAGCTATTGCATCAAAGTGGAGAGCAAATCTCATTATATGCCGCAGGTGGATCTCCTAATGCATCGGTTGTCATAGTGGACAATATGCCGATCCACATAAGATCGATATAAATTCTACCACTCATTGTATTTCAGTGGGGTCCAACGAACATTACCCCTCCTATGATATGGGTATAGCCAGGGGTCAGAGTTCAGTGTTGCCTCTTGGTATCTTGAGCAACAATGGTTGGGTTCCTATGATTACACACATACATGCAGCCAGAGTACCAGGAACCACAACGGATCACCATCAAACATCATATAACTAGCAGGGATCGAGACAGTATACACACCATTATAATTTCCAATATCTGAATTACAAACAAAATCTAGATGTCTACAAGGGTCATAGACACTCTAAATGGGACCGAATCTATAAAAAAAGCTATTACCCTTTTTTTCCAATACCATACTTTATTTGTTATTTTTTATTTATAAATGTTGTTAGTTTATTGATCCATGTTGACTCAACAAGTGTTGATACCAATATTGACACTCCTATATCAAACCCTTTGAAAATGCAGCTAAATCACTAAAAAAACAAAAGAAAGTCAACCCAAAAGCCTAATCATGCATAGAATATACAAAATATAAAGAAAAGGCAAAAAAAATTAATAATAATAAAATAAAAATAATAAAAATAAAAAATAATTAAAAAAAGATAGATAGATTTCTTCCATTGGTATGGTACTGGGATGGAGCCCCATATCATGTGTTGGAATGGGATGGACCGGTACTATATTAACTAGGCCAAAAGCGAATAGTACCACCAATACGGTTTTTAAAACCTCCGAACTAAGTGTCAATACACGAGATGACCTGCTCTTGTGATATTTTAAACCTTGTATGTTACTAAAATCTACAAAACCCCCAACAATTTCAATTTTATAATTAAATAAAAATATGAAGTTGCTTTTATAATAAAATAATAATTTATAAATATTTTTCCAAACACTTACCAAGTAATGTTATTTTGAGAACTAAATAAAATTATGAAAATTAATTTTCTAAAAATATTAAATTTTTGATAAATATTTTTCCTAAGATTACACAAGTAGTGTTAGATAAACAGACATTATTTTCTAACATCTATATATCTAATTTAATGACACTATCTTAAACTATCACTTAACCACTAACACTAATTAGATACCACAATACATAAAATATGTTTAAAACTGCATCTCCATGACAGGAAAAGGGAAAAAAATGACTGATTGTACATTATATAACCATGAGTTGTAGAGGCATGCACAAGTCTAACTATTATTTCCATTTTCAAAATAACACCCAGCTTCAACCAAGATTTGCACAACATTTATTGCTCAGAAAGGAGGGGGAAAAACCTGAGACATTCGCCAACCATCAGACAATAGATTCTTCTGATTCTCTGGATTTGACATAATGAAAGAGAAATGTCATAATGATTAACTAGATAGAAATTTCAAAAAAAAAAAAAGGGAACAAAAATAAGTGGTACCAGCCACGGCATCACTATACCAGAGTCGACAGCTTTTATTTCCCTTAGTGTAGCATCTCGAGACATCAAAGGCCTAACGAAGAACTGAGCAAATCTGAATGGAAAACAGAATGGAAGAAAAGAAGAAGAAGAGGAGGAGGAAAAGTAAAAGGTTACAAACGACAAAAAAAATAAAGCCAAGTAATGATAGAAAAACTAAAATAGTTATTTACCTATCTAAAGCCTCCTCAAAGCTGCCTGCATTGACATCGAAATGGAAGTTTGTTTGCTCAGAAGACGTAAAAGCATTAGTGGAACCACCATGCTGATTATGCCCCCACCAAATACCATAATGAAAGCAATATCAAAACATAAATTTGCAATAATGTAATACTGTGACCTTTATATGTTTCACAAAATGATTGTGACAATGACCAGCCAAGTATCAGCATTCTAATCTAACATGACATAAGATTCTCATGAAAAATAAAAAACTGTGCACTCTTTAGTGATCTAGCCACCAAATACTTAGATTAATCAAAATCAAAAAGCATTTAGTAGTTAGGCAAAGGTGAAAATTCCTACACAGAGTTCCATTTTAAAAAACTGTGCAGTCTTTAGTGATCTAACCACCAAATACTTATATTAGTCAAAATCAAAAAGCATTTAGTACTTAGGCAAAGATGAAAATTCCTGCACAAAGTTCCATTCTATGACTAAAATCATGAGCACACAATTATCTATTTAAACCTTCGACACAACAGCCATGATGCATCATAAGTGCATGACTTGCGAATCATCCTACTCATTTGCATCTTAAGCAAAGTTGGAGTATAGCACATGATGCCCATCAAACAATGAGCTGATAAGTACATAATGTCTGATAATTCTCTCAGCCCTAATGCACAAATTTTCCTAATAACAGTTTACTTGACCAATAATTCTCTAACCTAAGCCCTGATGCACAATTATTAATGATAACAGCTTACACGAACATACATGTACTTCCCTATGCACGTCTCCACAAATCTAATGCACGTTCATGTCCCCATGGTTACATCTTGAAGCATGCATATCTCATAATCTAAACCACAGTTAACTAATTCACTGTGGTATTAAAAGTGTTTGACTAATTCAGTAAAAAGTGTTTGATTAATTCTTATATGCAGTAAAATTTCCTTATGTAGCTCCAAACTCCTTGAAAACTCCTATTTTACATCAGTTATCTCATTTTCATCTCAAGCAATTAAATAAAAAAATCTGACATAAAATTATATAGGTTGATAAAAAAATTGAATTTTCTCATCCTTCTTTGAGGAAAACTACTTCATAATAAAAGTGAATTGCAAATTATGAATCCAAATCCAAATTAAGCAAATAAATGAATCAGCTAAAAATAGTCTAAAGATATGGCTACAAAATATCATTTACAAAAGAGGTATAAATCTTTACTTAGTAGCTGCAATCTTCCATCTAGATTAGGACACTCACTTCAGAATCTTCCTGGAATCTAAAAACTTGCATCCACTTTCTAAGTGCTTCTTACTTCAATTGTTTCTAAAATATCTTCTTCCCTAGACCTTCCCACTCTTGATTCTAGCAACTAATTCTATTATGAAGATATAGCAATTGAAGAGGCATGACTGGGTTCCAAAAGGCACAATCAAATACTCAATACATGAATTATAGATACAATGATGCATGCAATGATCATGTTTATGAGGTTCATCCTCAAGTGTCTAACTTGAGGGCACTTGTTACTGAACAATCACACCGTATGTATGGAAATTAAAAACTTTTTTATTTTACCTTCTCCTCTGGTATGAAAGTATGATATCATTTAGGAACCTGCACTCCTAAATAACTAGTTCTTTTGGTTTTAAAGAACAGGAAAACAAACACACATTGCATACATAGAAACATCCATATACATCAAAAGATGATTTCCATGTTATCTCAAATTAGGCTTTCAAAATAAACACCTTCATATGCATCACACATACCAAAAACCAAGACTTCATTATTTGTTAACACTTCCTAAGGCCTCATATTCTAAGTTATGGAAGAAGTATAAATGACTCATGCTGCCTGAACTGTGACTTATACTTCAAAATTTATGAAAAATTGAAGGATCCTTCAAACCTTCTTTGCATACTTCATTCCCAACCACTCTGTTTGCTCATTTGCTTCACCTAAACATCCGTAATATATTCAGCAATTATGTCAATCTTGGCAGCCATTGCTTCCTTTTTCATGATATAAAATGTTTCATGCCAAATTGCCAATCAATTTGTAACTTCATCTATTTAGCTTTCTATAGACAACTCTACTAACTAGTGTTTCTATAGACTATATTCAATAATTATGAATCATCCCCTTGCCGTCACCACCACCATTTCATCTTCTTTGATGACAAACCCTATTCTTCATTGTCCTGGTCTACGCCAACTTCCATGTTACCTAGACATTTGGCATGGGTGCTGAGTGTATAAGTGTCTTGAATTGCCAAGCACACAGCCCCCAAAAACCTAAACATGGTGCATGGCATGGCGTATATGCGTGCGTGGACATATGTATGTTTATGTACGTATGAATGTATATATACATGTATGTATGTGGTGTGTTTGTTTTTTGATGCTTTATAAATATATATATATATATATATATATATATATATATATATATATATATATATGGAGAGAGAGAGAGAGAGAGGCTTCAAATTATAGATCTTAAACAAATAAATTAATGAAATAGTCATGAGTTTGCAAGTTATTTATTTATTTATTTGCTAGGTTCATTTAAGTTGTGTTGAAATACTTAAATTTATAACTAACCACGATATATATTTATATTTAAAATATAAAGGTATTCTGCTTCAAGTGTTTATATAATCTATAAAACTTTACCTTAAAGGCATAAGAACACTTTGTTTGAAGTGTCCATAAACACTTAAGAACACTTCACTTAAAGTGCTCAAATATACTTAATGAGACTTCACTAAAAGTGTCCATCACTTAAACTCCCTACATGACACTCCAAAAAAGCACAAAGTGTGCACATACTTTTACCAACAGCAGCAGAACACTTCAAACATAGCATCCAGCCATCTTGTGTTGTGCTCTGCCATATCCAAGTGTCTAAAAGCGTTGACACTTACAAGTAGCTTAAAAATAGAGTGTCTCTGTAACACAGACCAGCATTAACTAGCAGTGGCCATTCCATCAATGTTTTACGATGTACACATGCTTTTGGTTTCAAGGAAATGTGGTCTCTAAGTTAGGGGGTGAAAGCAGATAGGAAATATCCATCCAGATCCATTTCCATATCAAGAGCTATTCGAAGATGGTTAATTTAAGCACCTAACTAATATCAATATTCATTTTCCAAATATGTCAAAGGAAATCTGATACAGATATAAATAAAGAACTATCTGATTTCCATCTTATATAGCACTTAGAAATAAAGGAAAACTGATAAAAATATAAATAGATAACTATGATTTCCATCTTATATAGCACATATGAAATTAAAGGGAAATAACATAATAAATTAACATATTTTTAATTTAATTTACCTTCCACGCAATCACATTTTTAGTTCGGTGATTCATAAAGTTTAACTATTTAATTTATATCACATTTATAAGCATACTTCTGATATTCAATTTGCATTAGCATTCATTAGAAATAAATATAGATATGAAATTTACCATCCAATTGACATCCATATCCATAGTATTTTCCAAATAAAAATGGTTAAGGATATGAACATACTGATATCTGATCCACTTCCAATATTATTATAAGTAGCTACACGAACTCTTTTAGAGATGGCCTACACATCCAACCTCTGTTCCATCAACGCCTTTGTATACAATGATTTCTATATTATAGTAATGTATACACACATGACACAGCCAACCATTTTTCCTTGTCTCCTATCTTCAATAACTGAAAAAATTTGTTAGGTGGATGTGATGATATGTTTAAACCATGAGCTTTACCAACATCATAGCCGATATATAAGGAGACCTGAAAAAATTTATAACCGGAAACATGCCACGTGAACACGTAACAGAAATCATTTATATTGACAGCATATAAAATATTTAACAAAATATACTACCATTCAATTCTTTAGGGAATAATTCGACTAAAGAAGACAAGAATTTAACCATATATCATCAAACATATGTCGATATTGCAAGTTATGACCAGTGACATCTAATCTATACAAGTGAAAGCATTCATATCTCAACAAAGGTCAGTCAGGAAGTACCTCCGTAATGTACTTTGAGTAACTATCTTCCACTGGATATTTCTCACTAGCATAAAACAGCATATGCTCTGCATTACATGAACGGAGCATGATTAAGGAAATAAGACTTCCTAAGAATGTGAGTTCAAAATTACCACAGCTTTGACTCGTCACAGACTGCATGAATTGTGCACCTTTCTCCCCATCCCATTATAGAAATCCTCAAACCAGCTAAAGAGAAAAGAACACCCCGCATACTATTTATAGCATCAAGATTGACGTCAGGGATCAATATTCTCGCCATGATCTTTTTTCCAAAAAAAATACTCAAGGCTTGATCTTCATAGGGATAACTAGCAGATGCAAAAAATATTAACAAGCAACCACCATGAAATGGATTATTATCCCTAAATCAAATTGGATAGTATAAAAAATCCTATTATACTCTTTCGCGCGTACCTATTGTACATGTATTCAGTACCAAAGATACTTTCTCCTATACATCTAATATCCAGAATCCGCAAAACTGGAACAATTTTGTTCGTGAAGCATCGTAGCAAAAGAACACAAGTGACGAAGCACTCACCAAGAAAGTGAGCCAGGCCTTCAAGTCCATCGGGATCGCAGAAATAACCAACAGAAACATCCATGGAAGCAGCAGCCTAAAAAATCATAGCTCGTAAAGAATCAAGAAAACCTAAAGAAGTCTAATCTGATCGAAAAACCAATTAAAGCCGCATAGGATACGGATATAATTAGGGCAAATAAATTTGCAAGGAAAGTTAATAAAATCGAGATTTCGAAGGGAAAAGAATCGAGGATACCTTATCGGTGTCGGGATCGCTGATGAGAAGGACCTCCAGAGAATTGGGGAGGACGATCCTCCGGTACTCCCGCTTGTCGTTGCGGGGCTTAAAGATCTCAACATCCGATTTCCCCACCGCCATTCCGCCCCTTGCTCCGTCTCCCTCGCGTTCTTGGAAGAAGACGCTTGAGAGAGACGAGCAGTCGGCAATACCTTTAGCGGGTCACCGTTGACGGATCCCTTGGTTGGTTCCGTACGGGATTTGTCTCACCAACCGACTAATCAATGGACACGGAAGTAATAACAGACTGAAGAGAGGGCTGGAGACAAGCAGTGCGCAGTATTTTTAACGGGTCGCCGTAGACGGATCCCTTGGTTGGTTCCGTGCGGGATTTGTCTTACCAAGCGACTAATTAATGGACACGGAAGTAATAAAAGTCTGAAGAGAGTGCTGATATAGTTAAAGTGGTGGTGGGAGATGGTGTTTGAACTTTTATGGCAAACAGCTGATCCTAGATGCTGGTCACGAGTCCACGAGGAGGGTCTGCTGCCTCTGCCCACGGAGCACGAGAAGCGCTGCAAGTTTGGATGTAGTGGGCCGCTACTTGGCCCAGTCGGCTTATGTACATGGTTAAGTTGATGTGGGCCAAGCTTTTAGAGTTAGATTTGATAAAAAGGATAATTCTTTTAACCGCCTATAGTATAAAAAATTAGATATAGAGTGCATTGCTTCATCCCATTGATCCATACGATATTTTCATAATATGACATAATATATGTTACTTCATATGCAACTAGGCATCTAATTAAAGGCATAAACAAAATAGAGATAGAGTGTCATTTTATTACTGAATATATTTAATACACGTCATAATCTGCTTTTTAACTTTAACATGATCAAAATATCTTTTCCCTCTAAGATGAAGTATTTTTACTATTTAGCAGCCAAGTTAAATATTTCAAATACTACTCTTCTCTTTCTTTTTCCTAAATTTACTGAGCTTCTGCTTAAACGTCTAGGTATTCAAGATTTAGTTTATGCATCCAAACTTATTGGCTAGTATCTAGATAAAATTATTTATCCAAACAATAAATCATATCCATTAGGTAAAATACCATCTATAGATTCTTTAATATTTTTTTTCAATTCTTTTAATGCAATAGCTCTTTTAATAGTTAAATTCCTGTTGATAAAATTATATGTTAAAATTATCATATCCTTCAAGTAAAACATCCTTCAAATATTTATTTTAATATTTTTATGATATTTTATATCAAAATTATGACATTCTATATGTAAAATATCTTTCAAAAATATTATAACATATTAGATCATAAATATAATATTATAAATTAATATTATAACATCTTATAGGTAAAATAATTTATAAATATTTTTTTTATATTTTTATGATATTTTTATGTCAAAATTATAGCATTCTGCAGGTAAAATATTTTTTAAATATATTTTTTTAATATTTTTATAATATTTTATATCAAAATTATGATATTTTATGTTAAAATTATGATATTCTATATTAAACGCCTTTCAAAGATAGTTTTGACAATATTATGATATCTAGATCATAAATATGATATTATAGATTAATATTATAATATTCCACAAGTAAAACATCTCTTAAGTATATTTTTTTGATATTTTTATGATATTCTATATCAAAAATATGATATTTTATGTTAAAATTATGGCATCCTGTATATAAAATATCTTTCGAAGATAATTTTGATAATATTATAATATACTGAATCATAAATATAATATTATATACTAATATTATAATATCTTATAGGTAAAATAGCTATTAAATATATTTTTTGATATTTTTATATCAAAATTATGATATCTTGCAGATAAAATATCTCTTAAGTATATTTTTTAATATTTTTATAATATCCTATATCAAAATTATAATATTTTATATTAAAATTATGATATCCTGTATGTAAAATATTTTTCAAAAATAGTTTTGATAATATTATATTTTCATAATATGACATAATATATGTTACTTCATATGCAACTAGGCATCTAATTAAAGGCATAAACAAAATAGAGATAGAGTGTCATTTTATTACTGAATATATTTAATACACGTCATAATCTGCTTTTTAACTTTAACATGATCAAAATATCTTTTCCCTCTAAGATGAAGTATTTTTACTATTTAGCAGCCAAGTTAAATATTTCAAATACTACTCTTCTCTTTCTTTTTCCTAAATTTACTGAGCTTCTGCTTAAACGTCTAGGTATTCAAGATTTAGTTTATGCATCCAAACTTATTGGCTAGTATCTAGATAAAATTATTTATCCAAACAATAAATCATATCCATTAGGTAAAATACCATCTATAGATTCTTTAATATTTTTTTTCAATTCTTTTAATGCAATAGCTCTTTTAATAGTTAAATTCCTGTTGATAAAATTATATGTTAAAATTATCATATCCTTCAAGTAAAACATCCTTCAAATATTTATTTTAATATTTTTATGATATTTTATATCAAAATTATGACATTCTATATGTAAAATATCTTTCAAAAATATTATAACATATTAGATCATAAATATAATATTATAAATTAATATTATAACATCTTATAGGTAAAATAATTTATAAATATTTTTTTTATATTTTTATGATATTTTTATGTCAAAATTATAGCATTCTGCAGGTAAAATATTTTTTAAATATATTTTTTTAATATTTTTATAATATTTTATATCAAAATTATGATATTTTATGTTAAAATTATGATATTCTATATTAAACGCCTTTCAAAGATAGTTTTGACAATATTATGATATCTAGATCATAAATATGATATTATAGATTAATATTATAATATTCCACAAGTAAAACATCTCTTAAGTATATTTTTTTGATATTTTTATGATATTCTATATCAAAAATATGATATTTTATGTTAAAATTATGGCATCCTGTATATAAAATATCTTTCGAAGATAATTTTGATAATATTATAATATACTGAATCATAAATATAATATTATATACTAATATTATAATATCTTATAGGTAAAATAGCTATTAAATATATTTTTTGATATTTTTATATCAAAATTATGATATCTTGCAGATAAAATATCTCTTAAGTATATTTTTTAATATTTTTATAATATCCTATATCAAAATTATAATATTTTATATTAAAATTATGATATCCTGTATGTAAAATATTTTTCAAAAATAGTTTTGATAATATTATAACATACTAGATCATAAATATGATATTATAAGTTAATATTATGACATCGTACAAGTAAAATATCTTTCAAGTATATTTTTTTTATATTTTTATAACATCCTATGTCAAAATTATAATATTTTATATTAAAATTATGATATCCTATATGTAAACTACTTTTCAAAAATAGTTTTGATAATATTATAATATACTAGATCATAAATATGATATTATATATTAATATTATGATATCCTATAAATAAAATATTTTTTAAATATATTTTTTAATATTTTTATTATATTTTTATATTAAAATTATGATATTGTATGTTAATATTATGATATCCTATATATAAAATATTTTTCAAAAATAGTTTTGATAATATTACAACATACTAGATCATAAATACGATATTATAGATTAATATTATGATATCCTACAGATAAAATATCTTTTAAATATATTTTTAATATTTTTATAATATTTTATATCAAAATTATGATATTTTATATTAAAATTATGATATTTTATATGTACAATATCTTTCGAAGATAGTTTTGATAATATTATAACATACTAAATTATAAATATGATATTATATATTAATATTATAATATCTTATAGGTAAAATATTTTTGATATATATTTTTTGATATTTTTATGATATATTAAAATTATGGCATCTATAGGTAAAAGACTTCTCAAGTATATTTTTTGATATTTTTATGACATCCTATACCAAACTTATGATATTTTATTTTAAAATTATGACATACTATATATAAAAAAATTTTTTAAAGATAGTTTTAACAATACTATAACATACTAGAACCTAAATATGATATTATAGAATAATATTATGATATCGTATAGATAAAATACCTCTCAAGTATATTTTATTAATATTTTTATGATATTTTATATTAAAATTATGATATTTTATATTAAAATTATGATATTTCGTATATAAAATATCTTTCAAAGATAGTTTTGATAATATTATAATATATTAGATCATAAATATTATATTATATATTAATATTATGATATCTTGTACGTAAAATATCTTCTAAATATATATATTTTTTATATTTTTATTATACTTATATATTAAAATTATGATATTTTATATCAAAATTATGATATCCTATAAAATATCTTTCAAAGTTAGTTTTGATAATATTATAACATATTATTTCAAGATTATAATATCATAATTTTAATCTATAATATCCTAATTTTAACCAAGATATTATAATTCTTCATTTGAAAATATTTTCTTGGTAGAATATTGTAATTTTAACCTATAATATCATAATTTTAATATAAAATATTATAATTCTATATTTATAGATATTTTTAATGATAAAATATCATAATTTAAACTTATAATATTATAATTTTAATATAGAATATCATAATTTTTTATTCATAGATATTTTTTATGATAAAATATTATAATTTTAATATATAATATTATAATTTTAATTAAAATATTATAATTCTTTATTTGGTGATATTTTTTATTATAGAATGTAATAATTTTAACCTATAATATCATAATTTTGATGCAGAATATCATAATTTTATATTTATGGATACTTTATATGGTAGAATATAATAATTTTAATATATAATATCATAATTTTAATTTAAAATATTATAAAAATATCAAAAAATATACTTGAGAAGTGTTTGACCTTTAGGATGTCATAATTTTAATATAAAAATATTAAAAATTATATTTAAAATATATTTTACTTATAATATATCATAATATTAATATAAAATATCATATTTATGATCTAGTATATTATAATATTATCAAAATTACCTTCGAAAGATGTTTTATATATAGAATATTATAATTTTAATATAGAATATCATAATTTTAATATAAAATATCATAAAAATATAAAAAAATATACTTAAAAGATATTTTATCTGCATGATATTATAATATTAATCTATAATATTATATTTATGATTTAGTATATTATAATATAATCAAAATTATCTTCGAAAGATATTTTACGTATAGGATATTATAATTTTAATATAAAATATTATAATTTTAACATAGTATGTTATAAAAATATCAAAAAATATACTTGAAAAATATTTTAGCTACATGATGTAATAATTTTGATATAAAAATATCATAAAAATATCAAAAATATATTTAGAAAGTGTCACTACTATAGAAAAGGACTACGATAGTGGTTCACAATCACTATCGTAGTCCATAAAATCATTGCCATAGGTTACAACAGCGGTTAGTTAACCGCTGTCACTGCGGCTGTTGCCATAGGTTTATGACAATGATTTTTATAGTGATTATGAAAATCGCTGCCATAGACTATCTATGGTGGTGATTTTGTAACTGCTGCCATAGACAAACTATGGCAGCGGTTATAAAATCGCTGATATAGATCATCTATGGTAGCTATTACAAAATTACTATCATAATCTATGGCAGCGATAGGCACATAATCTATAGCAGCATTTGACACGTCTATAACAGCGATTTTGCAACCGCTATCATAGCTTTTGAATAATAAAAAAATATAATTTTTTTTAATTTTTATTTTTTATCTAATAAATGCAGTTCAATATATAACATAAGAAAATATTATAAATATAAAAATATTTCTAAAGTGCTCAAATTTTATTACTAAATAAAATTTATTATAATATTTTTCAAAAAAATATATCAAAAGTCTTCTAAACTTACATCTAAATCATCGTCATCGGAAGGAGACGGAGCACGAGCTGGAGGAGCTAAAGCTGGAACACCGACCAACATATTCTCAAGGCCCATGAAGTCAGCTCCAAAATGCGTACTGAGCTTCATCACCATGATGCTCAGGATGTTTTGTAGATGAGAGATGTGCACTTCTCAGCCTGAGCAGCCCACTCCATAGCCTGATTTGCCTACGCCAATGCCTTCTTAAGCTGCTCCAGACTAACGACACCGGAAGCGTGTGAAGAGACGCTCACCTTAGACCAGTAGCTCATCGACGTATGTTCGAATCTGCATCGAACCTCTCAGAGTGCCTAGGCCTCAAGACCTGAGACAGATGGTCATAGGAGCCAGAGGTGTTCGGGTCCTCGCTCATAAACGCGTCTAACTGCTCCTATAATTATAAATTTAAATAAAATATTATATTAATATATTTATTATTTATAAAAATTATTTCGATCGTGGCATTCATCGACCTATCCTTCTTATCCATATGGCTGGATCAGAAGATCTCGCTATGGCTGGATATCACCCCATCTCTCATCAGCTATAATAATGGATCAGTTTATTAGAAACATGCAAAAAAATATCAATTTAGTTTATCTAGGAAGATTCAAAACTCATTCTCTCTATATGCACACAACTGGCTATAGACTCATGGTCGAGAGTATGCATGTACTCCTAAGCTACCCAATTCTCTCGATTCTGATGAGAGATAGCCTAAAAAATATTTAAATAAATAATAATCTAAAAAATATTTAAATAAATAATAAATATTTAAAAATATTTAAAAATAATTTAAAGTATATTAAAAAATTTAAAAGTTAGAAATTAAATCTCGAACTTCTCACTCCTCCAATATCTAACCATCCCCTTCCACTGACTCGAGAGATAGTCCTATATCCAAGGTACAAGCTTCTTTGGAGTGTCTTGTTAGTGCTTGAGCCATCCTCTATGGAGCTTGACCTTATAGCCCCGGTACAACTCTCCAATCTTCTTTAGTTGGACATTTCGAGTCCTCTCGTGATCTGAAAAATCATACCTCCTCTATACAAAGTTATCAAAAGTCAGTTGTAAAATTATTTTAATCAAACATAGTGTAAATATATTAAATGCATAAATATAATTAAGATACACTTACCCATATCTCCTTCCACACTCGATCCCTGATATAAGCGTCCATTAATTATCAGTTTATAAGTAGTACTGGAATGATGTCAGATCGTCTCACAAGTATTCCAAAAAAGAAATACATCTCTCATGCGGTCTCTCCTACTGGCCTCTCCTCCATGTCGTACTCCACCATTACCTAATGCTGGCGGTTCCATACATGTAGTATATGTGTGGGACCGTAAAATATCCTACTAGATGATGCACCTGCAATGAAAATATATTATACAAATATATAAGATTGTATAATAACTATATAAATAAATAAATAATATAGTATAATAAAAATGTACACTCACTGGCCATAGGATCATGCGACGTGAATGCTAGTGGAGACTCATGGGTGGATGGAGCATGTGCCAGAGATATGGCTGATGGTGGAGGGCTCAGATGCCAATGGAGGAGCAGATGATGGTGATTCCTGGATAGCCGATGTAGAGATGGATGAAGTATGCTCCATCTATGACTCAGATGTGCAGCTCCGCATAGCCCGTCGAAAGATGGAGATGAAAGCTAGATGGCATTTTGGTGCTATCGTGACCTACAATGTTAATGAACATTAACCAATATAACATGTTGAACAATAATATTAGTAGACCATCAATAAATATGCTCTAATATTCATCTATCCCTTATTCATTATAAAAATAATGATACTGCAATTAAATCATGCTTGAAACTTACATTATATATTAATGCATTATAAACAAAACATGCATCATAAACAGGATCCAAAATAAATATCATGCATAGAACTTACATTAAATATTATTTTTAGATATGCAATAAATGTATCTTATCACCAACTAATAGGTAAAGATAGGTCCTATCTCATTCATAAATTGCATTAATTCTATAGGTTTATTATAGTAATTCAAATAATATACAAAAAAAATCGAAAAAAAATTTGGCAGCATTTTTCCTTAGTTCTCCCATGTAGGAAGAACATAAAAAAAATGCTATCCAAAATTTTATTCGAAATTCTTAGCATACCGTTTGATTACTATAATTTTTTATAAAATTATTTATAATTTTTAAACTATCTAAATTAGATAATCAATTGATCATTGTACATAACTCTTCCATCTATATTAAAACATATAAATGTACGGATGTCGAAGATTATATACACTAATCAATTGATGAGTCTATCGTTATGCAATAAACAAAAGCAACAAGATATAAATACTTAAAAAATATTATACAATAAATTCTATAATATGAATTACATCCATAAATAATTAAAGAGTAATAAATAATTTTACTTTCTATTAGTAGCGATGGTTCTGTTAGCGACCAGCACGGCTCAGAACCCACCAGCATGAGCAAGGGTTCTCTTAGCAGCCAACATCACTCACGGCCACCGGCACGGCCTAGGACCATCTATGGCCACCGACATGGCATGGCCCAAGGCTACCAGCATAGTTCAAAATCTGCTAGGATTTTCTTATCGATCGATATGGTCCAAGGGCTATCCATGGCTGCCGACACGGCACGGCTCAAGACTACCGACATGACCCAGGGCCATTCATGCTAGCCAACATGGCACGGCCCAAGGCTGCCGACGGGGGCAAGGGTTTTCTTAGCGATCGACACAACTCACGACCACTGATATAGCCCAGGGCTATCCATGGCTGCCAACACAGCACGGTCCAAGACTGTCGATATGGTCCAAAAATCTGCCAGGATTTTTTTATTAGCTAGTATGGCCCAAAGGTTGTCCACAGCCACCGACACGGCATGGCCCAAGACTGTCGGCATGGCTCAGGAACGTCCATGACCACCAATATGGCATGACTCAGAATCCACCGATGAGGATTTTCTTATCGACCGGCATGACCCAAGGACTATCCATGATCGCTGACATGACACGATCCAGAACCAACCGGTGAGAGTTTTCTTACCTACCGATATGACACACGATTAGTGGATAATTATAATATTTATAATAAATATTTATAATATTTATTATAAAAATTATAAATATTATTATAAATATTATAAATAATTAATAAATAATACTATAATTTTTTTTAAAAAAAATAATATCTGTGGTTACGGAGAGAGGGTTGTACAGAAAGCTCCGAGGGTCGTCAGCGACAGTGCTAGAGGAAGATAACGGTGCTAAAGGTAGCTTGCAAAATGAGAGAGACACAAGATAGTGAGATACAGAGAGAAAGATAAAGTGAAAAGAGAGAGAGAAAGAGAAAAAAGAGAGTGATAGATAGAAAGAGGGAAGAGAGAGAGAAAGAAAAAGAGAGAGAGTAGGGAGGGGGTGGGTCAGGCCGAGGAAAAAGAGAAGAGAGAGTAGGGAGGGGTGGGTCGGACTGAGGAAAGACAGGAGAGAAAGAGAGAGGCCGATGGCTGAGGAAGAAAGGGGAGGCGGGGGAGGTGGTGAAGCCGACGAACGAAGGAGAAGGGGGAGGTGGTGGGGCCAATAGTCGAACCGATCGGGGAAGAAGGGGTAAGCTAGCGAGGGAGGTGGCAGAGTTGGTGGCTACACCGTCCAGGAAAGAAGGAGGAGAGGGAGGTGGCGGGGCCAATGACCGAGTTGGCCAAGGAAGAAGGGGCAAGCAAGGAAGGTGGCCGAGTCGGTGACTGAGCTGGTCGAGGAAGAAGGAGGAGGCCGGGGTGGAGCCGACGTCGATTGGGGAAGAAAGAGAAGGCGAGGGAGGAGTCGGTGCCGATCGAGGAAGGAATTGGAAGGGAGGGCCTTACCAGTGGTGGAGAGGAGGGAGAGAAAGAGAGAGAGCTCGGAGAAGAAAATAAAATTTGAATAAAATTTGAAAAAAAAATCTACATGTGGCAGTGATTTTCAAACTGCTGCCATAGATCTATGACAGCGGTTACTGAAAATCGCTGCCATAGGTCTATGGTAGCGATTTTCAGTAACCACCACCATAGTTTAAAAATTAATTTTTTTATTTTTTTAAAATATTATATAATTCTAAAATTTAATGCACATCTTTATCATTTATTATCTAAATAATTATCATTAGATTGTCATCACAAAAAGGCCACCTTGATCCGATAGCCCTAGTTTCATCAATTAGTAAAATTTGATTTCGACGACCATGAACAATGATGCGATGATCTGCTAAATGAAGATTATCAATGGATCTAAAAATCTGCAATGATGATCTTGATGATGTTTATAGTATACTATCAAAATTTTATTTCAATCAGATATTATTATCATGGTCAATTTAGTATAGAATGATTTCGACTGTTAAATGAGAAACGAGTGATCAAAGAATCAAATGACGTCCGATTATGGATAATTCTTTAGATAAATGATCTTGGCTACTACTTTTTGTAGAATTTAGTGTGGTGCTTTCAAACCTTGGGGGGCCACGGGAGGAGCCAGGATTTTAGCTCGGAGAAACTAGGATAGGTGTGTCCTAGGGCTAGGACATGAGTTATCCTAGGAAGAAGGCAGTGTGTAGCCCTGCACGAGCTTAAGATTCAAGTGTGAGGATCTTAAAGGGCTTGATAGGTGCTCCAAAACCTGGCACATGAGATGGAGCAAAGGACCAAAGCCATGAGAAGAATCAGTCAAAATAAGGGACCGGCACACAAGCAGGCTGGCTCGTATATGCAGTCGAGCTGGTTCGAGCTAAGATCAAGCTGACTCAGGATGCAATCAAGCTGACTGTCTTAAGTAGATAGAAGATAAGATTCAGTCGAGATGCAGTTGAGCTAGCTCAGCTCCTAATAGAGCTGGCTCGAGGGTGGCAGACAGAACTGGACGAAATTTTCTATTTGGAATCTTAAGGCTTAGTCCAATAAGGTCTTAAGGTGGCTAACTCATACATAGGTTGGATTTAGATCCAGAGGATGAAAGCATGGGAGACATGGATATACATGGACTCAGTGAGTGATTTCATGTATTGAGTTAGCCTAAAAGAGTTTTTCAGCTGGAGTTTAGATTTATTAGGGCTCATGTGGTATAATAGAAATCCTAAGGTATATAAACCTAGGTATTGTTATCTTTACAAGAGAGTGGAATCAATATACAGCTTTTCTTTCTAACTTTCTTCTTTCTTTTCTCTTTGATTCCAATGCCAAGCCTTAGGTGCCGTCATTAACTTTTGCGCTTCTTTATATTTCTGGATTTACACCCAGATTCGCGTAAAAGATCGGATCTACGATAGTGGTTTTGAGCAGCTATAGGCATAACAATTGGTATCAAATCAGCATCGATTGTTCTAACACTTGATATCAGAGTCCGGTTGAGCATGAAGGAGGAAGAAGATCAAGTTTCAATAGAAATTAGTAGCGAGGTTCAGATCTAAGATTTTCTTCAGGCTTCATGAGGAAGGAAGTGATTTAAGAGCTGTTGTCCACCGTTCCTAGTCAAGGTAATTTTTTAGATCTATCTATTGACTAGTTTTTATTTGGTTTGATCATAGAAAATAGCGAATTGAAGGTAGGATTTGAGAAGTTTGATGGAAAGGATAGTTTCACGATGTGGAAGGTTAGGATGAAGAATCTGCTGATTCAGATGAGACTAGATTCGATCTTGGAGGATAGGTCAGAGGAGATGACAGACAAGAAGTGAAAGTTCTTAGAGAAAATGGCATGTGCCATGATTAGGACTTATCTGGCAGATGAGGTGCTGTATGGCATGTTAGAGGAGAAAATATCCAAGGATTTATGATCGAGGTTATATCAGTTGCACATGGAGAAGAACATGTGTAACAAGTTGGTATTGAAGAAGCAAATGTATAGCCTTCGGATGCAAGAGGACAAGAATGTTGTGGAACATATTCAACGATTTGATCGGATGAGCATGAACTTGCTCAACATTGGGATGAAGCTCGAAGAGAAGGACAAGAGTTTATTACTGCTATGTTTGCTACCCAGGAGCTTCGATCCATTGGTAACTATACTGCTGTATGGTAAGGAGATATTGGTGTATGAGGAGATTGTATCAGTGCTAAGGTCCAACGAGTAGCGGAAATGGATGATGAAGAGGGAGATCTTCTAGGAGGATCTTGTGGTGTCAGAGAGGCCCAGGCAAAAAAAGAAGAAGGGTCAGTAAAAGGACAGTAAGGGATCCAAGAAGTGTTTCAAGTGTAGTGAAGTAGGGCACTTTAAATGAGAATATCCGCTTGGGAAGAAGTGCAAGAGAAGAGAAAAGTCAGATTCCATCATTTTAGTCGCTGAAAGTGAAGAGTCGGATGAGCTCTTGGTGGTTTTGGAGGAGCCTATAAGGTGTAGTATATCCAAGATAGTTTTGGAGGGATCCGCGGAGTGCGAAGGATCCGAAAAAGTAGCGACGATGTTTGAGGTACAGCGGTAGGCTCATCAGTGCAGCGTTGGATGGTTGGCCTCAAGGAACTCGATTATAGAGTTAGCTTATGCGGTATCAAAGGACTTTAGTTTTAGGTGGAGCATCGGGCAGAGGTGGCTTCATAAGTGGAGAGAGTTTTGACACGAGTTCAAAGTGGAAGAGTGCAGAAGGACCAATATTCTAGCACCAACGTCGGAGATGCATAATTTTAGGTGAAGCAATGATAAGTACCATAAATTTACTAATAAAAATATTAATTTATCAATTAATTTATATTAATTTTTAAGAATTAATAATCAATTTATATATTTTTGAGAAATTAATATTTTTATTAATTAATAAATTAATTAAAAAATAATAAAAATAAAAAAAATAAAATTTTATAATCAATGGAAAGAGCTTTTTTTTTAATCATAATAAAATAAGTTTCAAGCAAAACGAAGCTAAAATGGAGAAGATATGAATTTCTAAAGATAAAAAAATTAAATAAAAAAAGAAAAATGGCTCAACCGGCTTCGCAAGCCAAGCCAAGCCGTCAAAGCTAACTCAATCATGGAAGCCATCAGTCGGTCTATGATCTAGGCATGGACCGCCAGCTCAGCAGACACCGACGAATCACGGCGCGACATGTGGTGGACCTAGACCCTTAAAGGGTTCATAGAAAATCCATCGCGGTCTATAGGATAAAAAGATAATTTTGCATCAAAGTAGCGAGCGCTGATTGATTGAGGTGTATAGTGAAGTCGGTCCATGCGGTCCATGGCAACAGTAAAGGTGCGATCGGACGGCTCTGGTAGCTTGCGGTCAAGATCGGACGGTGGAGGAAGTTTTTCTACATTAGACTTCACGTGGATCGCCATCCAACGACAGCACTCAATTCAAGAGATGATCCGACGGTCCAGAATGCTCCCGATGGTGATCAGGACTCCCAACGCGCGATCAGCAACTAGATTTCCTCCATCAACGTGCGATCGGACGGCCAGAATTTAATCCGACCTGAGCTGATACGCATCTGATTTTGATGATTTTTGGTCCATTGGATTTCTATCAATGACCAGATTTCATCTAGAGCAATAGAATTCATCCAGGACTCTTTTGAATCCAATTTTTACTAAAATTTTTTCATATTTTGATGATCAAAGAGCTCCTTAGTCCCACATTGTCTAGAAGAAAACTCTCCAGCCCTCCTAGCTCTATAAAAAGGACCCCAAATCTCTAGAAATCAATATCTTTGATTAAGATAAAGCTTTGGTACTTTGAGTTAATGGCTGCTTCGAGGCAACTGATGCCAAAAGGAAAAGCTGGGCTTCTACACCATCTTTGCACCTATGCCGATCCAAGATCAGAGTTAGGCTATTTTATTTTATTTTATTTTAAAATTTTATGTATTTAAATTCTAAAATTTTAATTAATATAAATTTTATTTTATGTTCTTTAAATTCATGCTTTTTATTTTTATTATAATTTAATTTCTATACTTTAATTTTGCTCTTTATTTTATTATAAGTAGATGCTAAGATCTAACTAGTAGATCTTAGTACCAAATTTAAATTTCTGCACCTTTTAATTTTCACTTTTAATTTTTTGACTTCATTTTTTATTTTAAAATTTATTTTTTTTTATAAAATTAAAGATTTTAAATCTAAAAATACTACTTTTTCTATGGATTTGATCCGACTCACTGCTATCTATGTATTTTTAATTATTTTAAGAAGTCGGATTAAATTAATAAATACGGTGTCCTAATGATAACATCACGTTTCTATCAAATTTTTGGCACCATTATCGGAAAAAAAAATAGATGCTATTTTTTTTATTTCTTTGATTTTTTTAAATTAATTATAAATATTTTTTAAATATTGCTTACTAACTTTTTATTTATTTATTTTGTAGAAAAAAATTTAAAAAAAAAAGGAAGAAAGCATCTAATCTTGGTGAGATCAATCCTAACTCTAGCCCTCTTTTCTTTTTATTTATTTTTAAATTAATTTAAAAAATATTTATTTAAATCTAATTAAAAGTCTCATGATAAAATTAGAAATTTTAACTGCTTAGAGCATACATCATATTAGTTTTATTTTTATTTTTATTTTTTTTGGTGATTGTTGGAGATAAGGTAAGTCTTTCAGAATTCAATTAGTTGCATGCATCTAGTTTAAATTGCATAGAACCCTTTGATTAATTTTTTTTTTTTTTGCATATCATATTAAATCAAATTAAGGGCATAATCCAATTAAACAAGTTAAGGTCCTTAGCCCACAAACAATCAAACAGCATCTTGCATTGACCTAAGCCTTTAATTTTAAAATCAATTATACATCAGCCCTAGGAACTCGAGCTCAATAGGACAAGAAACCCTAAGAGTTGAATCAGGTTAGGGTTAGTCAATTTGACTGATGTCTAGAAAAGTGGTTCAGAAACGACTAGATTCGAAGAAAGATGGTTCCTAATTGGTTCTGTTAGCTTACCTGGCCAAGCATAATTGATGTTTAAGGCAAGCAATGGAGGGACTCCCACCGATTTTACACTTACCTGACCAGTTGATCGGCTATCCTACACTTGGAGTGCTCGAAGGCTGACTTAGAACAGTTAGGAGCTGTCTAGGTCTAGGCTGATCTTAGGTTAAGATTAATTTGTTTGAAACTTATTTAAAAATAAAAATTTTTACTTTAGGTATTTTCAATCTCTATTGCCCTGGCATAAGGTTGCTCTGGCATAACGGAAAGTTATGTTGCATGGTTGTCCTAGGATATGAAAAGGGTGAATTAACTTACAACTTTAAAAAAAAGAGTTAAAAAAATAAAATAAAATAAATAAATAAATAAATAAAAAGATTGAGGATATTGAGAATATAGTGAATTCTCCAACACCTGTATGAAGAAGGATTTCAGGTGGACTAGTCAAAATGAATTTAGTTCCTATTTCAGATCCTACAACCTCAATGGATTTAGCAAATCAGCCTCAGCCTCAAACTCTTAAGGACTTATGTTATCTAGTTGGTTCTGTCCAACCCTCTTGCATCATGTTGCCCCAACCCATAGCAAACAACTTTAAAATTAAACCTTAAATCACTAATATGCTTCTAAAATTCATAGGAATAGAGGATGCATATATATTCATTAGAAAATTTAAAGAAGTTTGTGCAACCATGAAACTACAACAATTGCTAGAGAACGAAATCAAACTAAGATTAATCAATTTTGCCCTTAAGGATAATGCCAAAAAGTGGCTTTATAGTCTTTCAAATCAATCTATCACGACTTGGGAGGGCTTTGTAAGAATATTCTTAAAAAAATATTTTCCTCATCATAAAATAGCTAGAATCAGAAATGAAATAAATCAATTCTATCAACTAGCTAGTGAATCATTTTGGAAATACTTTGATCGATTCAAGAACCACTTGACCCAATGCCCACACCATGGAATAGAAACTTGGAGGCTATGCCAAATAATTTATGAAGGGTTAGATTCAAATTTTCGAACAATGCTAGAGTCCATATGCCAGGGATAATTTATGTACAAAGAACCAAATAAAGCCTGACAATTTTTAGAAGATCTAGCCGAGAAAAGTTTTCAATGAAAAATAATTAGGGAACCAAAAAAATCTACACCTTCAAGAGGTGGAATTTATCAAATTCAAACCTCCCTAGCTGCAGAAGCCAAAATTGCAACTTTAACATGTAGGTTAGAGGCCTTAGAACTTCAGAGACTAGCCAGTGTCAACCAAGTGTCTGCACCCATGTGCAATGGGTGCAATGCACCAGACCATGTCCTTGAGGAATGCCCCCTTCCAATGAATCAATTAGATAATGGATGTGCACAAGTGAATGATGCCACATATCAGAGACTATTGAACAATCCTTATGCACCCACTTACAATTCAGATTGAAGGAATCATCCAAATTTTTCATGATCACAAAAGCCAAATATAGGCAGTCCAAGTTTCAATTAGTAGAACCCAAGGTCTAATCTTGTGATAAACACCCTACCCCCATCAGACTTTAATATTAATGAAAAGAAACTTAGTTCTTTAGAGAAAAGCCTAGAAATCCTAACCAAATCTAATACTGACACCAATGCTATCTTAAGCAATTTCATGCAAACCACGGGCCAAATTCTGAATTCAAATTCTCAAGCCGTAGCCCACTTAGAAATTGGTCAGCTGGCATCTATCATAAGTGAACGTGAACGAAGTAGGCTACCTAGCCAACCTGAACCCAACCCCAAGAATCAAAATGGTAGACCATTCCAAAGAAATCAGATTAATCAAGTTAATGCTATTCATTCCTTGAGATCAGAAAAATAAGTGGATAATAAGGTAAATACACCTGAAATTAGAGAAGACTTGAGTGCTGAGTCTGTTGAGCCTCCCACTAAATTATTTATAGAAATGACTAAACCATCACCCGAGTCATCAAAAGAAGAGGCACCCAAAGTAGAGATGAAACCCCTCCCTGAGCACCTCAAGTATGTATATTTAGGTCTAGAGAAAATCTTGCCTATAATTATTGCATTAGACCTAAATTCTAACCAAGAGGAGGAATTATTAGCAGTCTTAAGAGAAAATCGAGAAGCAATAGGCTGGACCATGGCAGACATTAAAGAAATAAGCCCTTCCATAGTTCAACATAGGATACACCTAGAGGAACTGGTTAGTACTGAGACTAACCACATAGAAGAATTCGAGCCAGGAATTAGTACTGATGCTAGTTCTAATTTAAATGAGATAGACATAGAAAAAAAGAGAATAGATGATTTATCCAAAACTTATAAACCTAAAAACCTATTTTCTTCAACCCTAGAAGCCGGTTCTTTTTACAAAAATCAAGAGGCATGTAATGAAGAGTCAATGGAGTTATTTAAATAAGATCATATTAATTTACCTTCATAATTAAAATCATCTTTTGTCACCATTCCAGCACTCATTGAATCAAACTTAACTCCTAATACAAAAACTCCATTCATGAGCATTTTAGAAGAACAAATAGGAGAAATTCTTAATAAACATCGGTCTAAGAATGAGATCATAAATTATATCCCTAAAATTAATAATGATTATATCAATAATAAATTATAAATCAACTTTTTGAGATCGACAATTTAAAATCATTGGAATTTATCAATCCAATATTCGACATAGGATAGTAAGCAGTATTGTATCTGGCTGAAGACGGTAAACTTAGCGCTTGTTGGAAGGCAATCCAATATTTAGTTTTTTTTATTTAATTTATTTTCTTTTTAGGATAATCTAAATAAGTTGGAGGGAGAGCTTAAATTTTCAAAGACATGTGCTAGACCAAAAATATAGTCAGATGTATTCTTTCATATTTTTTATTATATTCTTTTTTTTTTCTTCATTTACAATAATATCGATTAAGTTGGAGGGAGAGAAAAATAAAAATTTTAAAATTTTAAGTCCTAAAAAAAGTTAGTATTTAGTATTTAGACACCTGACTATACTTAAGAATCGAATTAAACTAAGTATTTTTAAAAGAAAATTAATGTATAAATCAGAGAATTTATAAAATATTGAGGAATCAAGTATTAAGAAAATTCAATAAAGAGTTAAGTATAGAATATAAATTTTTTTTTTTTGGAGCATTTCTAATTTTCTCTACTAAGAAAAGTCTACTTTTTATAGGCTTGTGTAGGGTCACTATACGTTTTTGCATATAAAAAATTAAATAAAATAATTTTTATATAAAAAATTAAATAAAATAATTTTTATATAAAAAATTAAATAAAATAGTTTTCAAATACTTTTCATTGAGTAACCGGGCCTTTTTGCCTAAGCAAGCATTGAGTTTCACATCAAAAGATGGGAAGGGCAAAGAACCTCATTGTAAAGCTAGTCTTAACTCATAGTCTATTTGATTCGAACTAGTAAGCCTAAGGGGTATTCTATACCTAGTGCCCTAAAGCCAACTGGTTTGAAAATCATTGGCCCAAGACTCGCTACATGGATCAAATAGAAAGCTTAATGGGATAAGATACTCAATAGTGGTATGATGTTTTAAAAAAAAAATATTAGTTTCTCATCGAGTAATCGGATCTCGTTGCCTAAGTAAGCAATCTATTCATATAAAAAAATGGGCAATATGAAAATAAAAATTAATAATTGAAGGGTAGAAGTAGCAATACACTTGCCTATATGAAAGTTTAGACAAATCCGGGATAAAGATAGGATAATTTAGAAAAAATTCAGAAAAATTTAATGTTCTTTACTTAATTTTTTATTGATAAGTATTAATATTCCAATGATATATCTCACTTAAGCTCTATTGAATATCAATGGCCATTTTGAAAACTGCTCAGGTAAAATTTGAAATTCTAAAGTTAAAAAGTATTTAAAATTAAATTCTTTCTTTACTCGAGGATGAGCAAAGCTTAAGTTAGAGGGTGTGATAAGTACCATAAATTTATCAATAAAAGTATTAATTTATTAATTAATTTATATTAATTTTTAAAAATTAATAATTAATTTATATATATTTAAAAAATTAATATTTTTATTAATTAAAAAATAATAAAAATTAAAAAATAAAATTTTATAATTAATGGAAAGAGCTTACTTTTTTGATCATAACAAAATAAGTTTCAAGCAAAATGAAGCTAAAATGGAGAAGATATGGATTTCTAAAGATAAAAAAAATTAAATAAAAAAAGAAAAATAGCTCAGTCGGTTCCGCAAGCCAAGCCACCAAGCCGTTAAAGTCAATTCAACCATGGAAGATATCAACTGATCCATGATTCAGTCATAAATCGTCAGCTCAGCAGACACCGACAAATCACGGTATGACACGTGGTGGACCTAGACCCTTAAAGGATTCACAGAAAATCCATCACGATCTATAGGGTAAAAAGGTAATTTTGCATCAAAGTAGCGAGCGCTGATTAGTTGAGGTGTACGGTGAAGCCGGTCCATGTGGTCCATGGCAATAGTAAAGGTGCGATCGGATGGCTCTGGTAGCTTGCGGTCAAGATCGAATGGTAGAGGAAGTTTTTCTACATCAGACTTCAGATGGATCGTCATCCAACGGCAGCGCTCGATCCAGAAGATGATTCGATGGTTCAGAATGCTTTCGATGGTGATCAGGACTTCCAACGCATGATCAATGATCAGATTTTCTCCATCAACGTGCAATCAAACAGTCAAAATTTAATTCGACCTGATCTGAGCTGATACGCATACAATTTTAAATGATTTTTGGTCCTTTGGATTCCTATCAACGATTAGATTTCATCAAGAGCAATAGAATTCATCTAGGATTCCTTTTAATCTAATTTTCACTTTAATTTCTCTATATTTTAATGATCAAAGAGCTCCTTAGTCCCACATTGCCCAGAAGAAACTCTCCAGCCCTCCTAGCTCTATAAAAAGGACCTCAGGCCTCTAGAAATCAACATCTTCAATCAAGGTGAAGCTTCGATATAGGGTGAAGCTAGGCTCTGGGTTAATGGCTGCTTTGAGGCAACTGATGCCAAGAGAAAAAGCTGGACTTCTACACCATCTTTCCACCCATGCCGATCCAAGATTAAAGATCATGCTATTTTATTTTATTTTATTTTTAAATTTTATATATTTAAATTTTAAAATTTTAATTAATATAAATTTTATTTTATATTCTTTAAATTCATGCTCTTTATTTTTATTATAATTTAATTTTTCTATTTTAATTATTACTCTTTATTTTATTGCAAGTAGATGCTAAGATCTAACTAGTAGATCTTAGTACCAAGTTTAAATTTCTGCATCTTTTAATTTTTGCTTTTAATTTTTTGACTTCACTTTTGATTTTAAAACTCAAATTCTTTTCTTTTTTTTTTGTAAAATTAAAGATTTCAAATCTAAAAACACTACCTTCCCTATGGATTCGATCCGACTCATTGCTATCTACGTATTTTTAATTATTTTAAAAAATTAGATTAAACTGATAAACATGGTGTCTTAACGACAACATTGCATTCCTATCAAGCAATACATGCAGAAGGACAGACAAAGTTTTGAGAAGACCGTATCAAGGTATGCAGTGGGTGCCAGTATAGGATTATTGTAGATTCTTCATGAAAGTCCAAGACAAATGATGCGGCTGCTAAGCAGAAGGATGCTTACAACTCCAAGGGTGATGTATAGTTATAAGTCAAGGTCTTCAGCGATGGAGGCGGACATCCCAAAGACCACAAAGAAAGCTTAGCAGCTGAAGAAAGATGGCAGTGGCAAGGTATGCACAAGTTGCTATCAAGACGTACATCAACAACGGAATCATGTAGGAAAACATTACCAAGCATGCCAAGGCTTGGGCGTACTAAGATAAAGATTGTAAGATTTGGTGTGATGCTTCAAAGCCTTGAAGGGGCTATAGGAGGAGCCAGTGTATTGGCTCCGAGAGATTAGGATAGGTGTGAGTCCTAGGGTTAGGACAGGAGTTGTCCTAGGAAGAAGATGGCGTATAGCTCTGCATGGGCTCGAGGTTCAGGTATGAGGATTTTGAGAGGCTTGGTAGGTGCTCCAAAAATTTGGAATATAAGGTGGAGCAAAGGACCAAAGCTATGAGAAGAATCAGCCAAGATAAGGGGCTGACACACAAGCGGACTGGCTCGAATATTGTTGCTCAGGTATGGCTACCCAAGAGGAGGGGTGAATTGGATTTCTAAAAATATTTGGTCAATTTAAACTTTAATACTAATATATGCTTCTAATTAAAAGAACTTAAATGCTTGTGGTGAATAAACAAGGTGTAGCAGCGTAATTAGAAGCAACTAGATAATGCAAATATATAAAGCAAATAAAGAAGGCAAGGAAAGCAAAACCACAATATAAATACACAGATTTTATAATGGTTTGGTGCAATTCCGCACCTACGTCCACTTTCCAAGCACTCCTTGGAAATTTCACTATAATTCCTAGATTACAGTACATTTATTTTAACCCAGGATCACAAACAAATTCAATTGATTTTGTCGGGCTCACCAACTACAACCCTACACTGATAGTTTTCTCGGATTTACTATCAATCCGATTGGTTTTAACCTAGGAGCACCAACCACAACTTTACACCGATAGTTTTCTCGGATTCACTATCAATTCGATTGATTTTAACCTAGGAGCACCAACCACAACCTTTACACTATCCAATTTTCAGCTTAGACCAATCTACACCCCAAGTTTCTTTCCCTCAAAAAAACTTGTAAAGAAATAAAAATATAAGTATAAGAATTCAGCACAAAAATAAAAAGAAAAAGAACTTTTTTTGAAGCTCAAAGAAGTGGCTGAATATATGCTCTTTTGAAGCTTCATTTCTCTTCAAATGATGCTGAGAGATTGCTTGAGATGTTGTGGAAGGTAACTTTTGAATGCCCTCTAAAATCAAAGTTTAGTTCCTCTCTTTTTCCTCTCTTTTTGATGTGCAATGAAAACCTCTTAAATCTAAAATGATTTTACTTTAAAATTTCTTAATATTTCTTCCTAAATATTTCTCTAGCCTTTTATACTCTTTATGATAACTTTAGGATCAGTTTTAGCTGTTGGAAGCCTTGAAATAGTCGTTAGAGTGGAGAAATGACCATTTGAAAAAGCTAGCCATTATGATCACTGGATCGGCTCAGTTTTTTATTGGATCGGTTCAGTTTATAGCTGGGTCGACTCAATCCTCTGGGTATTAAAAAATTGGCTTTCTGTATTTTTTATCTTTTGCTTCCATTGAGACTAGATCGGCTCAGTTTCAGACTGGATCAGCCCAGTTTGCATGCCATGCATGCCAAAGAATGTTTGTGACCTTTTCTTCTCTAAATTTTTTTGTAGGCTAGACTTATCCTTTTTGTCTTGATTTAATCTTCATTTTGACCTCTTGAAAGATACATCCATTCTAGAATTTCTTCTCTAAAATCTTGAGTGATGAATCTTCATTTGGATGAGTGAAAATATTTAAAGTTTATGAGCTCTTGAAATTTATAGCTATACATCCTTAAAAATATCATTAGTAATTTAATAATTTATACTTAAATATTTTTGTTATCATCAAAATTAAACTAAGATAAATAATCTTTCCTTTTTTGATGGTGATAAAACTTTGAGTATATGCATAAAAATATAGTTTAATGTATTTCAATAAATTGGCTAGTATAAGTCATGAAATAATAATATACATAAACATAAATGCACACACACTTCACGAAAGCTCCAATTAATGTTCACATAATTTATATACTCATATCAAAATATAGTTCAATGTATTTCAATAAATTGGCTGGTATAAGTCATGAAGTAATAATATACATGAACATAAATGCACACACACTTCATGAAAGCTCTAAATAATATTTCACATAATTTATATATTCATATCAAAATAATATTTCAAATCAAATTAATGAGTATTAAGGTTCCAAGCATGAAATTTATTGAGTTTCTTAAATATTAATTCTTTAAGCATATATTCAATATACCGCTCTCACTTTTTGATAACATCAAAAAGCTTATGGGAAAGAATAGAAAAAAATCATCAAAATCAACATTAAGATATTAAATTGAGAGATGTATCAAATTCATAAAATCAAATCAAAAAAATTATCTCTCCTTTTGAATGAATATTTCTTTTTTTTCAAAATTAGCTTAAATTCAAATATTATAGACTCTCCTCCTTTTTAAATTAATATAATCTATTAATCAAATTTTTAAATATATACTTTTAAGTTTTAAGAGAAATAAAGCTTTTCAAAAGATTTGATCATGAAACTAAGTATAATATATACTTTAATATTCAATCTTTTTTCTTAAGAAATTTTAGTTAATTAAGCTCGAAAAAGATATATATTGGAGATGTATCGAACAAAGAGAAATAAATAGTATCAAAGCAAAAGATAGTCATATTTATAAATTCATTACTTTGAGTAAAAATTATTTTAAAGTAAATAATTTATAAGAATTTTGTAATGCACATAAGAAATTTAGAATCAAATATGAATTTTTAAATGAGTTTCAAAATTGAGTTTAGAAATTCATTTTTGGGAAGGAATATGTAGAAAATTTAATTTAGCTCCAATCATTTGCCAAAAATGATTATGCAAATCAAGTTTAAAGGTTGGCACATGAAAAATTTAGTATTATATTTATCAATGAGCTTCAAAATTATAAGAATATATCAAAATCAATCTGTTTGGAGTAAGAATATATCTCAAACTCATTTTTCACTCCAAAGAGTTATCAAAAATGATTTAATAAACAAAAGCATGCATATCAAATTAAATAAATACTTGAATGCTCAATTTAAGAAGATCATAAAGAAGTTTATTAAGAATTTAAGTTTATATTTAATTTTCTTGACTCAAATTAATTAAAATTTTTAATTAAACCAAATTAGAAAATTTCTCTTTTCCCATTTTTCATATTTATAGTTAGATTAATTTACTTTTCAACTTTCTCACTCTCTTTATTTCAAATCAAGCACATTTAACATGAATTTAACTATTAAATTTAGATTTTTTAAAATTAAAAGATATTTTTAATTTCAAAGGTTTTTTCAATTAAATGATTATTTCTTCTTTAATATGTTCTCTCCCTTACTTTTGCAAATAAGAACATTCATAGTTAATTAAACTTATATTGATTTAAGTTTCTCAAATGAATAATTGATAAGGAGAAGCTATTAAGTCATGCTGATTTTCAAGATAATTTCAATTCATAGCATGATATAGAAGAGAGCATATTGATCTTTAAAATTAAAGTATTCAAATCATCAAAATCAATCAATCATACTAATCTTACTAATATATGAAAAAATTTTAAGCAAGTAAACATAATATAAAATTATATTAAAGTCAATAAATTTAATCAAAATAACTTTAACAATCATTGATGGTATGATGTGAAAAAAAATTTAGATTATACCATGCATCATCATCCATCCAATTTTATTTTCAAGTCATCCATCCATAAAATTTTTTCTTTTCATTTCATTGGATCCTTGATGTACCTGCAAAAATTACTTTCTAGATTTTAGTATCCAAACCATCTTGGGTCCATTGAGGTTAGAGCACATGATTCCTTTTAGAATCTAAATTTATTTAATTAAAGTATGATCAATTATTTTATATTATATTTAAAAATTTTATGACCTACTTTGTTACATTTAAAACATGTAAATAAATTATTTTCAAATAAAACTTTGCTAAACATATTTTTGATAAATTTCTATTTTCTTAAACGATTATATTCAATTTTAGCTTTATTGAAAATAACTTTTTGATTAATTAAAATAGATTGAAGCTTTTGAGAGACAATTACAAACTTGTTAAGCATAAGCTTTAATCTTTCAATCTCTTTTCTTAAATTGATATTTTCTTCCAAAAGAGATTTTTTAGAGTTTAAAAAACTTTCTTTTTCTTTAGCAAATAAATTCTTTTCTTTCATAATTTTTTTTTTAATTAAGAGTTTATTCTTTTCTTCAACTAAAGATTTTTTAGATTTAAGAAGTACTTCTTTTTTCTTAGTCAAAGCATTATTTTCTTTCAAAATATCTTCTTTTTTAATTAAAAGATTATTCTTTTTATCATCTAAAAGAAGATTTGATCTTTTAAGCTTTTTATTTTTCAGCCTTAAATTTTTGTATTCATTTATTAAATCGTTAAAGGCTTCATATAATTCATCAAATATAAATTGGGAAGAGTTCTCAAAATTTACCTCATCTTTATTGACCATGAGGCAAAGATTTGTAGCACATTCTTCCTCTTTCTCATTTCTCTTTTTTTTGCTTTGCTCATCTTAATTAATGCTTTCTTTCTTATTTCCTCTTCTTCTTCTTTTCATCCTCATAAGCCATGAGGCATAGATTGTTGTGAGCTTCCTTTTCTTCTTGGGAGCTTGATTTTTCTTTGTGATTTGCTCTCCCAAAAAATATTTCTAATTTCTCCCATATTTGATTTACTGAAATACATAAAAAAATTATATTAAACTCATTAATATCTAAAGAGCAATAAAGCATGTTCATGACATTGGCATTTAGTTGGGCCATCTCTTTATCATGCTTGATCAATGCATTATGGGTGTGTGATCCATCAACAATAATTTTCATAAATTATAGTCATGTGCTTAAATGAATATTTTCATTCTAGCTTTTCAATAGATAAAATTTAATTCATTTAATAGTAGTGGTCTATTTATAGAATAACCTTCATTAAATAAAGATTCTATTTGGATTGCCATTGATCTTTTGTCTTTTGATCGCTTGGTCAATAAATAAATATTAGAGCACCTGCTCTGATACCACTTATTGTCCATGTATGGCTACCCAAGAAGGAGGTGAATTGGATTTCTAAAAAATTTTGATCGATTTAAACTCTAATGCTAATATGTGCTTCTAATTAAAAGAACTTGAATGCTTGTGGTGAATAAGCAAGGTGTAGCAACAAAATTAGAAGCAACTAGATTATGCAAATATATAAACCAAATAAAGAAGGCAAGGAAAGCAAAACCATAATACAAATACACAGATTTTATAGTGGTTCAATGCAATCCTGCACCTACGTCCACTTTTCAAGCACTCCTTGAGAATTCCACTATAATTTCTAGATTACAGTGCATTTATTTTAACCCGGGATCACAAACAAATTTAGTTGGTTTTGTCGGGCTCACCAACTACAATCCTACACCGATAGTTTTCTTGGGTTCACTATCAATCCGATTGATTTTAACCTAGGAGCATCAACCACAATCTTACACCGATAGTTTTCTCGGGTTCACTATCAACCCAGTTGATTTTAACCTAGGAGCACCAACCATAATCTTTATACTATCTAATTTTTGGCTTAGATCAACCTACACCCCAAGTTTCTTTTTTCTAAAGAAACTTGTAAAGAAACAAAAATACAAGTATAAGAATTCAGCACAAAAACAAAAAAAAAAGAACTCTTTTTGAAGCTCAAAGAAGTGACTGAATATATGCTATTTTGAAGCTTTACTTCTCTTCAAATGATGCTGAGAGGTTGCTTGAGATGTTGTGGAAGATAACTCTTAAATGCCCTCTGAAATCAAAGCTTAGTTCCTCTCTTTTTCCTCTCTTTTTGATGTGCAATGAAAATCTCTTAAATCCAAAATAATTTTACTTTAAAATTTCTTAATCTTCCTTTTCAAATATTTTTTTGGCCTTTTATACTCTTTGTGATAGCTTTAGGATTAGTTCTAACTATTGAAAATCTTGAAATAGCTGTTGGAGTGGAGAAATGATCGTTTGAAAAAGCTGCAGAAAATTAGTCATTACGATCACTGGGTCGGCTCAGTCCTAACTGGATTGCTTAGTTTATAGCTAGATCGACTCAGTCTCCTGGGTATTGAAAAACTGGCTTTTTGCACTTTCTATCTTTTACTTCCATTGAGACTAGGTCGGCTCAGTCTCAGACTGGGTTGATCCAGTTTGCGTGCCATGTGTGCTAATAATTGTTTGTGACTCTTTCTTCTCTAAATTTCTTTGTAGGTTAGACTTATTCTTTTTATCTTGATTTAATTTTTATTTTGACCTCTTGAAAGATGTATCCATTCTAGAATTTCTTCTCTAAAATCTTGAGTGATGAATTTCTATTTGGATGAGTGGAAACATTTGAAGTTTGTGAGCTCTTGAAATTTACAACTACACATCCTCACAAACATCATTAGTAATTTAATAATTTATACTCAAATACTCTTGTTATCATCAAAATTAAACTAGGGTCAACAAATATACAGTCGAGCCTGCTCGGGCTGAGATCGAGTCGACTCGAGGTGCAGTCGAGCCGGCTGTCTCAGGCAGACAGAAGACAAAAGACAGGATTCGGATGAGATGCAGTCGAGCCTACTTGGCTCCTGATAGAGCTGGCTTGATGGTGACGAACAGAATTGAATGAGATTTTCTATTTAGGATCTTAAGGCTTGGTCTAATAAGATCTTAAAATGGCTAACTCATGTATGGATTGGATTTAGATCCAGGAGATGAGAGCATGGGTGTACATGGGCTCAGTGAGTGCTTTTATGTATTGGATTAGTCTAGGAGAGTTTTTTAACTAGATTTTAGGTTTATTAGAATTCATATGGTATAGCAGAAATTCTGAGATATATAAACCCAGATATTATAATTTTTACAAGAGAGTAGAATCAATATATACCTTTTTTTCCTAACTCTCTTCTCTCATTTCTCTCTGGTTCCAATGCTAAGACCTAGGTGTCGTTATCAACTTTTGTTCTTCTTCATATTTCTGGATTAACATCTAGGTTCGCGCAAAAGATCGAATCTACGACTGTGGTTCCAAACATCATAGGCATAACAATTGGTATCAAATTAGAATTGATTGTTCTAATACTTTAATTATATTTATGGTGGTGATCAAATTTAAACCGTGGGTCTAAAAATGATCTAAAACTATATGTTGCTCGATAACCATTCTTAAACTCCTTTGGTAATTATGTTTGTACTTTTGTAAGATCTACTTAATATGAATAATTCATACAAATGATTTGAATTTTATGATCATCGCCATATAAAATAATTAAATTTATAATAAAAATTATTTAATTAAAAAATTATCTCGTAATCAGACATCGTTTGGCTATTTAATCACTTGTTTCTTATTTAACAGCCAAAATCATCCTGTACTAAATTGATCATGATAACGATATCCGATTGAAGTAAAATTTTGATAGCTACAAACATCATCGAGATCATCATTATAGATTTTCGGACCTACCGATGATCTTTATCTATCAGATCATTGCATCGTCGTTCGTGGTTGTCAAAATCGAATTTTACTGAACGATGAAGTTAGGACTATCGGATTGAGGTGGCCTTTTATAATGATACTCTAATGGTAATTATTTAGATAATGAATGATAAAGATGAACATTAAATTTTAAAATTATATAATATTTAGAGCAAAAATATGAAAAAAGATATGGCAGCGGTTATACAAAACTGCTGCAATAGGTCAACCTATGGCAGCGGTTTCATTTAACCGCTGCCATAGGTCGATCCTATGGTAGCGATTTTGTATAATCGCTGCCATAGGTCGATCCTATGGCAGTAGTTATGCCTAACTACCACCACAGGTCAAGATCTATGGCAATGATTGATTAACCACTGTCATAAGTCAAATTTATTGCAGCGGTTATGCTAAACCACTGTCATAGATGGAGTCAAATTTATTACAATGGTTATGCTAAACCGCTGTTATAGATCCATCTATAATAATGATTAAGTAGAATCACTATTATAGATCGATTTATGATAGTGATTTATTATAACTGCTACCATAGATCCGACCTACGGTAATAATTTTGTATAACCACTGCCGTAGATCTTATGATAATGATTTTCAAAATCGCTGTAATAGTATACACTGCCATAACTCTATTCTGTAGTAGTATATTTTAGCTACGAGATGTCATAATATTAACATATAATATCATATTTATGATCTAGTATGTTATAATATTATCAAAACTATCTTCGAAAGATGTTTTACATACAGGATGTCATAATTTTAATATAAAATATCATAATTTTGATGTAGAAATATTATAAAAATATCAAAAAATATATGTAAAAGATGTTTTACCTAAAAGATGTCATAATATTTATTGGAGCGAAATCTAGTCGACGTCAGATCAAGCTGGAGTTGAGGAAGAAGAGGTCACCACTGGTGACCTGCAAAATAAAGTCCCACTTGGAGTCAGTGGTGGTGGCTCCGATAGGATCCTCCAAGATTGAAGAAGATCTTATCTTCTATTGAAGAATTGAAGCTCGGGGGAGATCTTATCTCCGATCAAAATTGAATGAGATCTTATCTTCTGTTGACGTAAAAGCTTGAGGAAGATCTTATCTCCAGCCGAGGTTGAAGGAGATCTTATCTTCTGTTAATATTGAAGTTGAAGCTTAGAGAAGATCTTATCTCCAGTCGAGGTTGAAGGAGATCTTATCTCCTATTGAGGTTGACGTTGAAGCTTGGAAGAGATTTTATCTCCAATCGAGGTTGAAAGAGATCTTATCTCCTATTGACGTTGAAGTTGAAGCTCGAGAGAGATCTTATCTCTAGCCGAGGTTGAAGAAGATCTTATCTCCTATTGAGACTGAAACTCAAAAAAGATCTTATCTCCAGTCGAGATTGAGAAGATCTTATCTCCTGTTGAGGTTGATGTTGAAGCTCGAAGAAGATCTTATCTCCAGTCGAGATTGAAGAAGATCTTATCTCCTATTGAGATTGAAGCTCAGAGGAGATCTTATCTCCAACCGAAGTTGAAAAAGATCTTATCTTCTGTTGAGATTGACGTTGAAGCTTGGGGGAGATCTCATCTCCAGCCGAGGTTGAAGGAGATTTTATTTCCTATTGAGGTTGAAGCTCGAAAAAGAGTTTCGATCTTGGATTTTTGTGCTTGTTGCTTGTTGTGGACACCGAGCTCATTATGGACGTCGGGCCTATTGTGGACGTCGAACTAGGACCTCTCTTGCAAATCAGGATAAGGTTCTATCTTTCGCATTTGACATAATCATATTATCATGAAAAAATATATGTTAAGATTCTCCACTGAATTTCTTTGTTCTCCACATCTTTGTCCTACGAGATTCTAACTTTTGCTTATGTTAGAACGAGGTTCTTCTCTCATTCCTAACAGAAGGTAGGTGCATATTAGGACCATTGTTGGGGCTTTTCTTCTCACCTTATCTTAAATAATCAGAGATCTTTGACTTGCCCATGTTAGGATGAGGTTCTCCTCCTATTTCTAATATGGCCACTTTTGATTGCTTCTTTCCTATTGTCATATAGTTTTTGCACCAAGAAACAATAATGTTGAAATGGAGGAGTTTTATTAAAAAAAAATTATTGGCAGTACATTCTCAGACTTTCTGAGTTTCAAGATCGTGGGAGCGTTATTCCTCCAAGCTTTTTCAGATAATAAGTTCTGGATCGGACGATCTTCTCTATTTCATATGGACCTTTTCAATATGGAGCAAGCTTTTTCTGGCTTCGAGGCTGAGAGATGGTGACTCGCCGAAGTACTAAACCCCCTAAAGATAGTGTTGATGATGTCGGAAGGCAGCCGATCTCCTTATTATTTCTTCCTCATTAATGGTTCTGACTGCGGTAGTGCCCTTAGCTGATTTTCTCTTACTTTAGGTCGGCATCTGAGGATTCGACCCAGCCGACCTCTCCTTATGAGCTCCTCGATCTCGTATTGGAGCTGAATGCATTCTTCAGTATCGTGATCGTGATCATGATGATGCAAACAGTACTTGCTTCGATTGCGCTTGTTTGGAGGAGATCGTAATTCTTCTGATCTCGGTAGTTGATTCTTAATTTTCATCAGAACTTAAGTTTTAGGAGCATTAAGGAGAGCATAGTTATGGAACCTTCTGAGGAGAGAACTTCTTCGTGCCCTTCTGTTGGGGCTTCTTTGATGATGAGCTCGAGGAGGAGTTCAGGCTCGCTTGCGCTCGGAGGGAGTCCGTGAGCATAGCCAAACTTCATTCGATCCTCAATCAGTGGTAGGTCTGTTGGAATCACCCATCTGCCACTCTTCTATGGCTTCCTTATCCTTCAATCTGAAGGCTTCTTCCGCTCGAGCATATCCTTCAGCCCGAGCTAGCAGATTAGCAAAGTTCCTGAAGTACTTCTTCTCCAGGGAGAATAATAAATCATTCTTCTAAAGATCGTTCTTGAGTGCGACCATTGTAATAGACTAGTCCAAATTTTGGACCTCCAATGTAGCAGTATTAAATTGGATGACATAAGTCTAGATCGATTCTCCCTCCTTTTGCTTGATATTCATCAAGAAATTCGAACCTCGGTGGGGATACCAACTGCTAACAAAATGAGCCACAAACTGATGGCTCATCTGGTCAAAGGAGAAGATCATATCCAACTTCAATATCGAGTACCAGTTTCTTATTGCTCACTTTAAGATAGATGGGAAGGCTCAGCATAAGATGGCATCTGATATACCATGGAGCAGCATCATGGTCCGAAAGGTTTTCAAGTGATCGATCGGATCAGAGGTTTTATCGTAGCTTTCAAATTGAGAAAGTCTGAAGTTCGGTGGAATGGGCTCTTGTATGATTCAGAGAGAGAAAGAAGGATCAGTGTAGACATCGTCATGATGAGTCGGAACGACGTGGTAAAGTTTTTCAATCTATCGATCCATCTTTCGTAGTTTTTGATCGAGGATGTCATCTCGATCATAGATCGTGAAAGGCTTCCGAACTGTAGATTGGGAAGGTCTCTTCTGGAGAAGAATCATGATCCAAACAAGGATCCTCTACTCTCTATTTTTTCTTCCTAGAGGCGACGGATATGCTAGCCTAAGTGCTCCTCCTTGGGATCGATTTCTGACATCCCGACGGTGGGTTTCCTAATGGAACCACCACCAAGGGCTGCTGCATGGCTTGCACCATTTTGGTAAGACCCTGAATTCGCTGCATCAGTAGGTTAAACTACTCCGGATCTACCATGGCGATCGATAGAGGAGGAGATTGAAGCATCAGCTCTGGAGTAGGAATGGATGGATCTGACTCGAATCTGATGGCAGAAATGATAGATCTCCGAATAGTCATCTTCTTTGGAGGCATTTCTTAAGATTGAGGGAGAGGATGGAGATGAATCTTGAAGAAGAAGATCCATAGGGTCGACTGAGCACTCCTTTAAGAACAAGGATACCTCAGAGGTTTTATCGTAGCTTTCAAATTGAGAAAGTCTGAAGTTCGGTGGAATGGGCTCTTGTATAATTCGGAGAGAGAAAGAAGGATCAGTGTAGACATCGTCATGATGAGCCGGAACGACGTGGTAAAGTTTTTCAATCTATCGATCCATCTTTCGTAGTTTTTGATCGAGGATGTCATCTCGATCATAGATCGTGAAAGGCTTCCGAACTGTAGATTGGGAAGGTCTCTTCTGGAGAAGAATCATGATCCAAACAAGGATCCTCTACTCTCTATTTTTTCTTCCTAGAGGCGACGGATATGCTAGCCTAAGTGCTCCTCCTTGGGATCGATTTCTGACATCCCGACGGTGGGTTTCCTAATGGAACCACCATCAAAGGCTGCTGCATGGCTTGCACCATTTTGGTAAGGCCCTGAATTCGCTGCATCAGCAGGTTAAACTACTTCGGATCTACCATGGTGATCGATAGAGGAGGAGATTGAAGCATCAGCTCTGGAGTAGGAATGGATGGATCTGACTCGGATCTGATGGCAGAAATGATAGATCTCCGAATAGTCATCTTCTTTGGAGGCATTTCTTAAGATTGAGGGAGAGGATGGAGATGAATCTTGAAGAAGAAGATCCATAGGGTCGACTGAGCACTCCTTTAAGAACAAGGATACCTCAGAAATAGAGGATTCTTCCTCTAGCACTAATCTTATTGGTACAAAATCTGCTCGATGTCGGACTAAGCTAGAGTTGAGCAAGAAGAGATCGTCGTCAGTGACCTGCAAAATAAAATTTTATTCGAAGTCGGTGGCGGTGGCTCCGGTAGGATCCTTTGACAATCAAGTTAGCTCCTCTGGCCAACAAGAATGGAATGCTCAGGAAAGAACTCAGCCAAGTTTTGGGAAGGAGAAGAGAGCTTAGAGAAAATGTATCTGAGGGTCCCTTTTTTATAGACGAACCCATTAGCAGACTGATAGTGACAGCCATAACCGTCGGATAGTAGGCTGCTCGGGGCCGCATGGGGTTTGTTATGGAGAGAGAGAGGTATCGCCTGTAGTAGACTGATAGTGATAGCCATAACCATCCAGTAGTGG
Source organism: Cocos nucifera (assembly GCA_006176705.1). Classification (NCBI taxonomy): domain Eukaryota; kingdom Viridiplantae; phylum Streptophyta; class Magnoliopsida; order Arecales; family Arecaceae; genus Cocos; species Cocos nucifera. Next base: position 4,754,265 of record QRFJ01000023.1, read on the forward strand.
ATCGCTCGAGGCTGCGTGGGGTTTGCTAGAGAGAGAGGTATCTACTGTCATGATGTGTCCATTCGTCGAGATTTAATAGTCGAAGTTCGGAGGAAGCAGACATTGGTTGATGAAGAACTTTGACATATATCAATTTCAGAGGAGTTCAGACTTCTAAAAAAATATGGCTAGAGAAAATCATCCGGAAGGAATACTAGCTGAAATCTGAAAGTAATCCACTGGAGAAATCCGACTAAAGAAGAAGTCCAGAAGGAGTTCGGCTCCTGAAAAAATCCGACTGAAGGAGAAGTTCAGAAGGAGTTCGGCTCCTGAAGAAATTCAACTGAAGTAGAAGTCTGAAAGGAGTTCGACTGATGGAGAAGTCTGACTGAAGGAGAAATCTGAAAAGAGTTCGACTGATGGAGAAGTCCAAAAGGAGTCCGATTGATGAAGAAGTTTGGATGGAGTTCAACCGCTGGAGAAGTCCGAGAGGGATTCAGTCACTGAAGGAGTTCAGCTGCTTGAAGCAGTTCGATTGGAATTCGATAGCTGGAGGAAGAATTCTCGATTGGAGCTCTTCCATGATTACCAGTTGCGTATGACCAAGCATCAGACTGAACTTCGACGGGAGCAGAATTTATCTCTAATAATATTAATATATAATATCATATTTATGATTTAGTATATTATAATATTATCAAAACTATCTTCAAAAGATATTTTACATAAAAAATATTATAATTTTAATATAAAATATTATAATTTTGATATAGAATATCATAAAAATATTAAAAAAATATATTTAAGAGGTATTTTATCTGTAGGATATCATAATATTAACTTATAATATCATATTTATGATCTAGTATGTTATAATATTATCAAAACTATCTTCAAAAAATATTTTACATGTAGGATGTCATAATTTTAATATAGAATATCATAATTTTAATATAAGATGTCATAAAAATATTAAAAAATATACTTCAGTTGTATTTTACCAATAAGATGCCATAATTTTGATATAAAAATATTATAAAAATATTAAAAAATATTTTACTTATAAGATATTATAATATTTACATATAATATCATATTTATGATTTAATATATTATAATATTATTAAAACAATCTTTGAAAGGTATTTTACATATAATATGCCATAATTTTAACATAGAATATCATAATTTTAATATAAAATATCATAAAATATTAAAAAATATAATTAAGAGGTGTTTTACTTGTAGGATGTAATAATATTAATCTATAATATCATATCTATGATCTAGTATGTTATAATATTATCAAAATTATATTTGAAAGATGTTTTATATATAAAATATCAAAATTTTAATAGAAAATATTATAATTTTGATATAAAATATTATAAAAATATTAAAAAAATATATTTAAGAGATATTTTATCTATAGAATGCCATAATTTTAATATAAAAATATCATAAAAATATTAAAAAATATATTTGATAATTATTTTATCTATAAGATATCATAATATTAACTTATAATATTATATTTATGATCTAGTATATTATAATATTATCAAAACTATCTTTAAAAAATATTTTACATATAAAATATCATAATTTTAATATAAAATATCATGAAATTATGATATTAAAATATAATATCATAAGATATTATAAAAATATCAAAAAATATATTTAAGATATGTTTTATATATAGGATATGATAATTTTGACATAGGATTTTATCGGCAGGCATTTAATTATCAAAAAAGCTATTGTACTAAAAAAATTGCAAAAAAAATGTATTAAAGTATCTACAGACGGTATTTTACCTGATGGATAGATATGCTGCTTAAATGGAGAATATTATCTAAATACTAGCCAACAAGCTCAGATACATAATTCCCTGGGCAACCAGATGCTTAAGTAGAAGTTTAACAAAATAAAGAAAAAGAAAAAGAAAAGTAGTATTTGAAATATTCAATCTGACTGCCAAATAGTAAAAATATTTCATCTTGAAAGAAAAAGATATTTTAGTTTTGTTAAAGTTAAAAAGCAAATTATGATGTGTATTAAATGTATTCAGTGATAAAACGATACACCATCTTCATTTTATTTATATCTTCAGTTGTCTAGTTGGATACAAAGTAATATACATCATGTCACATCATAAAAATATGATGTGAATCAATCAGATGAGGTGGTGTGCTCCACATATAATTTTTTATACTGCAGGCGGTGTAGAAAGAATTATCATTGATGAAAAATAGCTCTACTTTGACACCTAAGGCCCAAGATGGATTCTATAAAAAGAAATTCTTTGTACACCACATGCGGTATAGAAAAACTATGCAATTTCATCTGATTGAGGCATATAGCCACCACTTTTCAATGCATATTTAATGCCTATAGTTTTATTTTTTTAAAAAAAAAATTAAATGATGAAAATATCTATTCTCTTCTAAAAAATTATGACATTTTATGTTAATATTATAACATCCTACATTAAAATTATGATTTTCTGCAAAGGATGTCATAATTTTCTTTCAAAAGTCATAAAAAAAAGAGCATTTTCATCATTTAAAAAATTTATAATTTTTAATGATGAAAATAATTTTTTTATGATATCTTATAGTCAAATTATGATATCCTGTGTAGAAAATCATAATTTGAACGTAGGATGTCATAATATGACACAGGATGTCATAATTTTTTAGAAATGGAGAAATACACTACTATAAAAAGATTTTATCACAACGTATACTATGACAGTGATTTTCGAAATCACTGCCATAGATCCTACGACAGTGATTTTCGTTAGCCTAACCACTGTCATAGGTCGGATCTATAGCAATGGTCATTATAACCGCTGCTATAGGTCGTGATACGAAACATGCAGGATTTAATGCATCGATTTCAAAATTTTTTCGAAATATAAAGCAGTGAAAGATATAGATTAAACTATTTAATCTACAACATGCATGTAATCAAATTACAAAACCCTATATCAAGGATCTATAACATATTATGATGCAAATATAAATCTAAAATTAAATTAATTATAAGTGGTATCGATCATATACTACTACAAAAATGGTCTATGACAGCGCATACTATGATAGCGATTTTTAAAATCACTATCATAGATCCTACGATAGCGGACCTATAGCAGCAGTTACAAAAAATTGCTATCATAGGTTGACTTATAGCAGCAGTTCACTATAAAATTGCTATCATAGATCTATAGCAGCGGTTAGTAAAATCGCTACTATAAGTCGGACCTATAGTAGCGGTTAGTATGAACTACTGCTATAAGCTTATTTATGGCAATGGTTAATTGTAACCACTGCCATATTTTTTTAAAAATTTTTTAAATATTATATAATTTTAAAATTTAATATCCATCTTCGTTATTTATTATCTAAATAATTATCATTAGAGTGTCATCATAAAAGATCGCCTCGATCTGATGGCCCTAGCTTCGTCGATCAAAAAAATTTGATTTCAACGACCATGAACAACGATGTGATGATCTGATAGATGGAGATCTTTGATGAATCCAAAAAATCTGCAACGATGATCTCGATGATGTTTGTAGCATATTATCAAAGTTTTACTTCAATCGGATATCATTATTTTGGTTAATTTAATATAGGTTAGTTTCGACCGTTAAATGATAAATGAGTGATCAAAGGATCAAATGGTATCCGATTATGAGATAATTTTTTATATAAATAATCTTGGCTACTACTTTAATTATTTTTTATGGTGGTAATTATAAAATTCAACTCATGAGATGAAGAATGATCTAAAACTATACGTCTCCTAATAACCATTCTGAAACTTTACTGGTTGATATGCTCATGCTTTTGCAATATCTGCTTAACATGAATAATTTATACGAAAATAATTTGAATTTTACTATCATCATCGTATAAAATATTTAAAATTATAATAAAGATTATTTAACTAAAAAATTATCTCATAATCGAACGTCGTTTAATCCTTTGATCGCTTGTTTCTAATTTAACGGTCGAAATCATTCCGTACTAAATTAACCATGATAATGATATCCAATTGAAGTAAACTTTGATTGTATACTGCAAACATCATCGAGATCATTATTATAAATTTTTGGATCCATTGGAGGTCTCTATCTATCAGATCATCACATCGTCCTTCTTGATCGTTGAAATCGAATTTTTCTAATCGATGAAGCTAGGGCCATCGGATCGAGGCGACCTTTTGCGACAATACTCTAATGATAATTATTTAGATAATGAATGATGAAAATGGATATTAAATTTTAAAATTATATAATATTTTAAAAAAATAAAAAAAAAAATATTTCTAATCTACGACAGCGGTTATCAAAAATCGCTACTATAAATCTATGACAATGATTATAAAATAGCTATCGTAGATCTATAACAGCGATTCGATAAGCATTACCATAGATTAGGTTAAAAATTTTTAAATTTTTTTCTGCTTTTTTTCCGTGCGTGCTCGATCTCTCTCTATCTCCCCCCCTCCTCTCCATCGCTGGTGAGGCTTCTTCCCCCCATGCCGGCACTGCCCCTCCTTCCCCCTCGACCGGCGTCGCCCTGCCTTCTCCCTCCCTCCGACCCCTCATCCCTAATCGACCATCCCTGCCACCCCCCACCCTCCCCCTGGCCGCCCTTCCTTCCCCCATCCCCGACCGCTCCTCCCGCCACCCCCACTTGGCCACCCCACCCTCCCCCGGCCGCCCTCCTTCCCCCATCCCCGGCCGCCCCTCCCCACCACCCTGCCACCCCCAGCCCTCCATCTCTAGCCGCCCCTTCCCGCCACCCCCACCCTCCACTCGGCCACCCCTCCTTCCCCCCATCCCCGACCGCTCCTCCTCGCCACCCCCACCCTCTCCCTGACCACCCCTCCTTCCCTCCCATCCCCGGCCGCCCCTCCCCACCACCCTACCACCCTCCAACCCCTCCATCTTCGGTCGCCCCTCTCCGCCACCCCCACCCCACCCTCCCCCCGACCGCCCCTTCTTTTCCTCCATCTTCGACCGCCCTTGCTCTTTCTCTTTCCTCTTTCTTTCTCTTCTCTATCTCACTATCTTGCTTTTGTTTCGCAGGTTATCTCTAGTGCCATTATCTTCTTCTAGCATCGTCGTCGACGACCCTCGAAGCTTTCGGTGCGACCCGCTCTCTATAGCTATAGATATTTTTTTTTATTTTATAGTATTATTTATTAATCATGTATATTTATAATAATTTATAGAATATTTATAATAAATATTATAAATATTTATTTTATAAATATTATAATTATCCGTGGTGGTAGCCTGCCATAGTTTTTCTGAATGGATTGGGTTTGGAGAAACCTAGATATTCAAATCCAGACCTAATTTTAATTACTGGTACCAGATCCGAATCCGAATATCCGATTGATCTGCACTTGAAGTATCAGACCTGAACCCTTATGGATCTCAGAAGGTCGAACCCGATTTCAGGATCCGAAACTAAGAAACAGAGAGACTGAGAGGGAGGGTCGGTCGCTCGCCGACCGTCGGCAAGGGAGATCGAGAGTGCAAGGGAGGGAGGAAGGGAGGGGGTCTGGCCTCGCCACCGTCGTCGGTGAGGGAGATCGAGAGAGGGAGAGAGGAAGGGAGGGATCCGACCTCACCGCCATCATTGGGAGGGAGGGGGTCCGTCCTTGACGACAAGGAAAATTGAGAGAGGGAGAGTGGGAGATCGAGAGAGTGAGAGAGGGAGGGAGAGGGTCCGGCCTCGTCGGCATCACTGGGAGGGATGGGGTCCAGCCTTACCGACGAGGGAGATGGAGAGAGTGAGAGAAGGAGGGATGGGTTCCGACCTCGCCGACGAGGAAGATCGAGAGAGGGAGAGAGGAAGATCGAGAGATGAAACAGCTAGAAGGGAGGGGTTCAGCCTCGCCGCCATCGTCGGTGAGAGAGATCGAGAAAGGAAGAGAGGGAGTGATCGAGGGGATGGCACACAGTCGAGCCAGCTCGGATACACAGTCGAGCCGGCTCGGACCGTGATCAAGTCGGCTGGGGGAGGATCCGAGTCAGATGTCTCAGGCATGGAGCTGGCTATCTCAAGCACAGAGCCAGCTCAGCTTCTGAGCAAATAAAATTTGATATGTCTCTCTAAGGTTCTAACTTTAAGCCCTAAGGTGCCACTATCATCTACTTTGTTCTTCTTTCAGATTTCTAGATTAACACCAAAGTTCGCGCAAGAGATCAAATCTATGACTATTACTCATCCTTAATTATTTATGAATGTAATTCACGTTGTAGAATTTATTGCATAATATTTTTTGGATATTTATATCTTATTGCTTTTGTTTATTGCATTGCATAACAATAGATCCGTCAATTGATTAGTGTATATATTAGAGACTATTTATTGATGCCATACTAATATTGTTGTTCAACATGTTATATTGATTAATATTCATTAATGTTGCAGATCATGATGGCACCAAAATGTCATCTAGCTTTCAACCCTGTCCCTCAATGGGTTACACGTAATTCAGCATCCGAGGAGCAGTTAGAGCATACTCCGTCCACCTCGGCATTGGCTGCTCAAGTACCTCCACCGTCGGCATCTACTCCACTAGCGACATCTACTCCACCGGTGGCATCTACTCCATCGGTAACTAAGCCTCTACCGTCGTCCATATCTAAGACACATGCTGAAGGAAAATCCTGATTTTTCGGTCCAAATTCGTTCAGATCTGATCAGAACTCTTCTGATTCGAATAGCTAGAATGATCGATCATCTAAATCATTCTAATTGCTCCCAAAATCCACCAGTGACACCTAGTAGTATATGGTGGCAACCCATCAGAGCTGAATGCGAACCTCTTGGTGTAGCTACCTGTGTGATTCAGTTCTTCTATCTTGAGCTCGATCAGATTAGGGTTAAGGTAAACTCGTCAAACCCTAGTCTCTATCATATGATGTAATCATTCGATTCGAGTCCGATGTGAAAATTTAAATAGAAACTCTTTCTATTATTTCACTCTACCATGGCCATGGATTTCAGGACTTGATTCTCATGATCATCATAGGGCTGCTCCTCTACCACCGAGGTAGATAGATTCCATCTTGATGCCATCCAGTTCCTACAATGAACATGCTATAGCCAACATACACCTCAGGGTTCCATATGACTAGGAGATCGAGTAATGGTGTAGTCAAACTATAACATCCTCAAGGTGAACTGTCGATGCACCTCAGGTCAAAGAACTAGACATACTACTGCAGCATCGAGTCAGTCATTGACTAGAAGGTAGACTCCCTAATGACTACTCGAGGTGGTCACGCTCAGTGCCCTCATTCTCTAACGAGTATCTATACTCTCGCTTCGGTGTCTCCATACCGTAGACTCAAGACTCATCTACTAAAGAGAAGCGATTGTACATCAACCTTCCTGATCAATCACCATCCTCGTGATGATCCTATGGTCGGAAGCAGTTTATGAGTTAATAATGATTATTCATGTCTTAAATTTTTAACTCTTGAAAATATGAATTATCATTACCATTAACTCAAAGGATGTATCACAGACACTAAATACACATATGTGATAGAAAATAACCCATTTATTCATATTAGTCAAAATTATAATTTTGCCCTTAGAAGTGTATTACAAGTGTCAGCCAATTCTAGCTTCTAGGGCACATATATCTAACAATCTCCCACTTGTCCTAAAGCCAATTGGCTACAAGTTTAGATCCCATCTTCTCAAGGTGGGCTTCGAACTTCTGCTGGCCCAACGACTTTGTAAGTGGGTCTACCACATTATCTGCGGAGTCGACTCTCTTGACCTCGACGTAACCCTTCTCGAGGTAATCACGGATAAGATGGTATTGCCGCTCAATATGCTTAGATTTCTGGTCAGACCTCAGCTCCTTAGCAAGGGCTATGGTGCCATTGTTGTCGCAGTATAGAGGAATGGCATATGATGGCATTACTACGATTTCTGCAGCAAACTTCTTGTACCAAAATGCTTCCTTCGCAGCCTCTGATGCAGCGATATATTCTGCTTCCATGGTGGAATATGCTATCACTATTTGCTTAAAACTCTTTCAGCTAACAGCACCACCATTGCACACAAACAGACTGCCAGATGTCGACTTTCGATCATCTATATTAGATATAAAATTTGAGTCTGTGTATCCCTGAACTTGGAGTTCTCCATTACCAAAGATCAACATCATATCCTTAGTTCTTCTCAAGTACTTAAGGATACATTTCACAGAAGTCCAGTGTTCTTCACCTGAATTTGACTGATATCTGCTTGTGACACTCACAGCATGGGCTATATCAGGTCGTGTACATAGCATGGCATACATGAGGCTCCCCATTGCAGAAGCATAAGGGATCTTGCTCATGCATTCTATTTCCTCAGGTGTGCTGGGGCACATCTTCTTGGAAAGATGAATACCATGTCTGAAGGATATTAATCCCCTCTTAGAGTTTTTCATACTAAATCTCTTTAGTACTTTCTCTATGTACATCTTCTGTGAAAGTCCTAGCATCCTATTCGGTCTATCCCTATAGACCTTAATTCCTAGAATAAAGGATGCTTCACTTAGGTCTTTCATGAAGAATTTCTTGGACAACCATATTTTGACTGTCGTCAACATGGGAATATCATTCTCAATAAGGAGTATGTCATCCACGTACAATACGAGGAAGACAACAGCGCTCCCACTGATCTTTTTGAAAACACACGGTTCCTCTTCATTTTTGATGAAACCAAACTTTTTGATCACATCATTGAAACGAGTGTTCCAGCTCCGAGATGCTTGCTTAAGTCCATATATGAACCTTTGCAGCTTGCAAACCTTGTGATCAGTATCACTGGATGTGAAATTTAGCGGTTGTTCCATATAGATATCTTCCTCAAGATATCCATTTAAGAATGCCATTTTCATGTCCATTTGCTATATTTCATAATCGAAATAGGCTGCAACGGCAAGCAATATGCGAATAAATTTTAGCATAGACACTGGAAAAAAGGTATCCTGATAGTCAATGCCTTCGCGTTGACTATAACCTTTTGCCACTAGTCTAGCCTTGAATGTCTCCACATTTCCATCTGCACCAATCTTTCTCTTGAAGATCCATTTACACCCAATAGGTACTATACCTTCTCGGTGGATCTACCAAGGTCCAGACTTGGTTTGAGTGCATCGAGTCAATTTCTGACTGCATTGCCTCTAGCCACTTCTCGGAGTCGATATCTGATATCACCTCGTTGTAGATTTTGGGATCATCACCATGAGCACCATTACCTACGAGGAACATTTTCTCTACTTTCTCTGAAATAATACCTAAGTATCTCTCAAGGGGACGGAAAACTCTTTCCGATCTATGAGGTGGAGGAGGTAGTGTTCTTATTGGCTCAACCTGATTTGGTTCCAATTGGTCCTTAGCTCGTTCCACTTGTGAGACTTTCTCATCAAGCTTAATCTGTTTTTCAATGCCGCTATCTTGAATAAACTATTTTTCAAGAAATATGGCATGTCGACTCACAATCACATTGTGGTCTTTTGAAATGTAGAAATAGTATCCTAATGACTCTTTAGGATATCCTATGAATCAAGCTCTAAAGGACCTAAACTCTAACTTGTCCGCTTGTTGTCTTTTGACATGAGCCGGACAACCCCAAATTCTGAGATGACTCAGACTTGATTTCTTATCGTGCCATATCTTATACGATGTGGTAGAATGATTTTAGAAAAAATTCTATTCAGTAGATAAATTGAAGTTAACAATGAGTGTCCCCAAAGGAAATCAAGGAGGTCTGTGAAGCTCATCATGGATCGAACCATATCCAATAGAGTCCGATTTCTCCATTCTGAAACCCCGTTGAGTTGAGGTGTTCCTGGTGGAGTCCATTGAGAGACTATGCCATTTTTTTTTAGATAGTCTAGGAATTTTTGGCTAAGGTATTCACCTCCTCGATCTGATCGAAGAACCTTAATGGATTTTTCAGTTTGTTTTTCTACTTCATGTCTGAATTCTTTGAACTTTTCAAAAGCTTCAGACTTGTGTCTCATAAGATACACATACCCATACCTAGACAGATCATCGGTAAAGATAATGAAGTAGACAAAATTGCCTCTAGTCGGCCATCAAATGGGCCGCACACATCAGTATGTACTAGGGCAAGGAGATCTGTGGCCCTCTCCCCATGTCCAACAAAAGGAAGTTTAGTCATTTTGCCTTGAAGACAAGATTCATAAGTTGGATATGACTCGAAAGTCAACGAACTCAATAGCCCATTTTTCTCCAATTTGTTGATCCTATCTTCTGCTATATGACCTAATCTCAAGTGCCATAGATATCTGTCGTTTGGACTATCCCTAGGTCGTTTGGCATTCACGTTTTGCTCGATAATTAGAACAGGTACATCAATATGTAGCTGATAAAGACCATTAATAAGAAAACCATTTGCAATTTTATTTCTTTCATAAAGAATGTTACAATGATCCTTAAAGAAGGTGATCACATAACCTTCTTGTGCTAAGCATGAAACAGAAATCAAATTCCTGCTAGCTGCAGGCACATAATAACAGTCTTTCAAAACTAAGTCTAAACCAGATGGTAATCAAAGAGGGTATGTTCCCACAGCTACTGCAGCAACTCTTGCTCCATTATCAATGCGTAGGATCATGTCTCCATCCCTCAGCCTCCTGCTATCCTCAAGATCCTGCATGAAAGTGCATAGATGAGCACTAGAACCAGAGTCAAGCACCCAACTGGATGCAGAAGAAACCATAAGGTTAGACTCAATAACGAGCATACCTCCAGAAGGACCTTCCTTCTTGTTCTTTAAGGGTGGCCAGGTAAGTAGGACAGTTCCGCTTCCAATGGCCATCGCTGTTGCAATGGAAATACTTTCCTTTGACAGCGGCTTTCATCTTCGGCTCTGCCTTCTTCTTCTTTGATCCTTCCACCTTTTGCTTTTTCACAGACTTCTTTTTCTTTCCATAAGACTTTCTTTTGGAAGAAGTCCGTTCCATAGCAAGAACTGAGCCTTTAGAACCTTTCATAGAAAGCTCAGCGGTAACCAGCATATTCATTAATTCGGCCAAGAAATTCTTGAAGTTTATGCATGTGGTAATTCATGATGAATTGCCCATATGCATCAGTCAAGGATTGCAGAATAATATCATTCTGCAGATCCAAGTCTAACTTCACACCGAGCTTCTCAAGCTCTTTCCATGTCCTTGATCATCATCAGACAGTGATCTTGGACTGACTGCCCATCATGCATCTTAGCCTTAAAAAGTCATTTCGTGACTTGATATTTGGCTGCGCGACTCTGTTCACCAAACATCTCCTGCGGGTGAGCCAACATTTGGCGAGCAGTCCCGATATCCTTCATGTTGGCGCTGGAGCTCATCAGACATCGAGCCCAACATGTAATATCTGGCCTTATTATCTTCGTCTATCCATTTTATCCAGAGACGCTCTCTGTTCAATAGATGGACGGGCTGGTAAGGTGGGAGGATCCTGATCCAGTACATGGGTTAACTTCTCAGAACCAAAATAATTTTGTAGTTCCTGAGCCAATCTTTATAATTGGGTCCAGTCAGTCTATGTGTGTCCAGGATACGTGCCAATGGATTGGACGCAGACATTTTCTCTGTAGAGAGTCAAAGATTCTAGTTAGATACTGTAATTTTGACTTGACCAATTTATTTAAAAATTTTATTTTTAAATAAATTAGCTCCCACTATTTTCTCGGATCCCTACACTCCCTCTGTAGAGATGCGAAAAATCTCCACGATTAATGATTTCTAGTGGGTGGTGCGGTCTCACCAACTGACTCATCACCTCACCTAACAGTTATTGGTGATGGGTTAGCCAATGAGTGAACAACTCTTGTTCAATGATTCTCTAATCATGGTGCACCCAAACTTGGTCTCTAATTCATGAATCTCACCGTATCCAAAATATTGATCCACTCCTTAGTTAAGTCAGACCCACCATTTGCATAGACTGAATTTCTAATTGAGTCTCTCACCGTATCCGAAATATTGAGCCCAACTCATCCTCCAGCCCATAGCATCCAATGCCTAATAGACATGGTTGCGTCTTTCCCGGTGCAACTGAGCCACTGTATCCAGCCGAGAACAATCAACCCCGGAAGGGGCCCGCACGTCTACAATGGTGGAAGACCTCAGACTTAATCTTTTTCTTAGGGAGAATTGATTCAGGTCTCATTAAACTAGACTTGGCTTAGTCATAACAATTATGACTAACCTAGTGGCATGGGTTAGCTCGGATTATTGACCACCTCAGATCAGAACTGTGTCAACAGATATGGCCAGGTAAGTGAGATCGGTGGAAGGAATATGCCATTAACTCGTACAAGAATGCATTCAGGTCGAGTAGCTTCCAATTAAAAATCAGTCGGTCGTATGTGCCAAACTTACCTTAGACACCAAATTGTTGAGTCAGAACCAATTGGGTTAGCCTACAATCCAGACTCTAACCTCTGAGCCTAATTAGGTCTTGCTTGATCGTGACTCAATCTTGACCCAGACTTAATCCTATTAGGCTGGTCAATTTAAGCATTGTTGATCCCATCTAACCAACTCTTGATTCGATTTGATCAACCGCTTAGACCTAATTGAGCTACCCAAGCCCGAACCCAGTATTATGAATATGTCTTAGATCTAAAATTCTCAATTTTAGACCTAATTAATATTCCATAAACTTAATTCTTAATTAAGTAGGGTTCATAAACAAAATATGCACAATAAATCCTAGGGTTTCAGGATCTAGGGTTTTGCAGAAAGTAAGTTTTGGGTTTCTGATTAAGGACGAACATGCAGCACCCCTACACATCATAAGAACACCCCATCAAATGGAAAGAAAGGATCTTTAAATCCTTCTTCGTTCTTATGACCAGACAGCCAAGAGGAACGTCTTAATCAGGAACATTCAATACTATAAAACAGTTTTAGATCTATATCATATATCTCATATACAAATCAGATCTAATCATGGCATATTTTGCATACATCTCATGTATCGAATCATGCATATTTTTAGATCTAAATTATCTCATAATAATCTAAAAAATTAGATTTAAATTGATCTAATCAAAATAAATTCTAATCTAGATAATTATGTAGAACTATTCTACAACTAGTCTAGACATGCATCAATCATATCTCATATGATGTTTAAAATTAAATAATTTTTATTTACTA
>QRFJ01000024.1:0-23823 GCA_006176705.1 Cocos nucifera
CCGTCTCCCAGCCCCAGAATCAAGGGAAGCTCGTCCCAAATTGGGAAGGTCCGTATGAAGTGATAGAGATCATCCGACCTGGTAACCTATCGCCTGAAGGAGCTCGGAGGAACAGTGCTTCCCCGACCTTGGAACTCAGAAAATCTGAGAATGTACTACCAGTAGACTTTCCCTCAATAAAACCTTGTTGCTCGACACTATCGTTTCAGGGTCACTGGGAAAAAGCGAGCGGAAATGCCCCCACAGCCCGTAGGAACAGGAGGAGAACCTCGTCCTAGCACGAGCAAAGTCGAAGGCCCCGTTCGCAAAGGACGGGATGGGGGGAGAAGCGAGGACGACGGTCCACATGTGCCCCCACAGCCCGCTAGGAACAGGAGGAGAACCTCGTCCTAGCGTGAGCAAAGTCAAAGGCCCCGTCCACCAAGGACGGGATGGGGGGAGAGACGAGGACGACGGTCCCCATGTGCCCCCACAGCCCGTTGGGAACAAGAGGAGAACCTCGTCCTGACGCGAGCAAGGTCCAAGGCCGAGCCCCAGAGTCTACGGTAAGCTTCACTGCAGAAGACGAGGTCTCCTTCAGACCTCGGCTTCAACTTCGGTATCAGCGTCAGCGGGAGGCGAGGTCTCCCCCAAGCGATCATAACCTTGACTGCAAAAGAGGAGGTCTCCCCCGAATCGACTTCGGTTGATGAAGGCAATGTCAACTCCGACCCTGACCACGGGGGGCGACATTGACTCCGGCCTCAACGTCGGCTTCACTAATTTTGGCTGGAAACGAGTCCCACTTCAACTCCAAACATCGACTGGGGATGAGACCTCCCCCAAGCCTCAGCTTCAACTTCAGCGTCAATATTGGCTGGAGATGAGACCTCCCCCGAGCTTCAGCCGCAACAAATGCGGAGCCTGGAAGAAGACTTCGGCAGTCGCCTGTTTTGGTACTCCCTTCCTTCAATTTTTGAACTCGGGAGTGGGGGGGCTACTGTTGGGGATAAATCCCGCTCCTGCCGAAGCCCGGCCCAACGCTCAGCCCAATGTAACCAGTAGCCGCTGAAGAGCTTCAGCGCCAGGCGGGCCAGGCCGAACTCCCCTGCACCAAGGTCTCGGCCGAACTGCCTAGAGACCGACCAGGCGAGCCCACGCAGCCGAACTCCTTCGGACCGACTCCAAGCGGCCGAGCTTCAATGAAGTCCTCTCAGCGGCCGAACTCCTTCGGACCGACTCCAAGCGGCCGAGCTTCAATGAAGTCCTCTCAGCGGCCGAACTCCTTCGGACCGACCCCAGGCGAGCCCATGCAGCCGAACTCCTTCGGACTTCCCGCGGCCGAACTCCTTCGGACCGACCCCAGGCGAGCCCATGCAGCCGAACTCCTTCGGACTTCCCGCGGCCGAACTCCTTCGGACCGACCCCAGGCGAGCCCATGCAGCCGAACTCCTTCGGACCGACTCCAAGCGGCCGAGCTTCAATGAAGTCCTCTCAGCGGCCGAACCCCTCAGCGGACGGGCTTTAGTAGGAATCCCCAAGCGGTCGTCACTCAGGAGCCCGAACTCCTCAGCAATCGTCACTCAGGAGCCCGAACTCCTCAGCAGTCGTCACTGGGCCGAACTCCTCAGCAATCGTCACTCAGGAGCCCGAACTCCTCAGTAGTCGTCACTTACGGGCCCGAACTCCTCAGCAGTCGTCACTGGGCCGAACTCCTCAGCGGTCGCCCTCATCAAACTTCGGCCGACCGAGCTCCTACCGAACTCTCAAGTGTCCAAGCCTCAGCCCAAGTCCAACGGCCGGTCGAACCCCAGACGGCCGGGCCGCGGCTTCTCAGCAGCCGAACTCTTCTGCGGACGGGTCTTAGCTGCATACCTCTCAGCCAGACGCCTATGGGAGCCGAACTCCCTCCTATCTTCCTCTTCAGGAGCCCGAACTCCTCCGAAATGGGCACACGACGAAGGCCTTCATCCCTTCATTCGGCAAGCTCTGCAACCATCACCATCAGTCAGTCCGCCGCACCATCAGTCAGTCCGCCGCGGGCGATAGCGACCCACTGTCAGGCGGCGATGGCTGTCACCCTCCATCCGCCGTATGCGGCGCCAGTGAGACTGACTCCACCGAACCTCGAGCGGCCCGCCAGCACGCGGCTGCAGTTGTCACCATCAAGCTCCACTATATAAAGGATCCTCCCGACACGCTAAGGCTAGGCTCTCTGGACTCTTGACTCTCTAAGCTCTCCTCCACATCTCTAAGCTCCGGAACTCATTCCGGGCACTCCATTACTGTTGGTCGGAAACTAACTTGACCGTCGGAGGGTCCTGCCGGAGCCACCACCCCACCGGTTCCGGACGGGACTTCATTTTGCAGGTCCCCGGCGGCGCCCAGCGGCCTCGATTGCGGCGACCTCCGGCGGCGATGGATTTCTGCACCAACAGTGGGCAATGTGAAAATAAAAATTAATAAATGAAGGATGAAAGTAGCAATACACCTGCCTATATGAAAGTTTAGACAAATCAGAGATAAAAGTGGAATAATTTAGAAAAAGTTCTGAAAAATTTAATGTTCTTTACTTAATTTTTCTATTGATAAGTATTAATACCCCAATGATATATCTCATTTAAGCTCTACTGAATATCAATGGCCATTTTGAAAATTGCTTAGGTAAAATTCGAAACTCTAAAGTTAAAAGGTATTTAAAACTAAATTCTTTCTTTACTCGAGGACGAGCAAAGCTTAAGTTGGGGGGTGTGATAAGTATAATAAATTCACCAATAAAAGTATTAATTTATCAATTAATTTATATTAATTTTTAATAATTAATAATCAATTTATATATAATTTTTAAAAAAATTCATATTTTTATTAATTAAAAAATTAATTAAAAAATAATAAAAATTAATAAAAATTAAAAAATAAAATTTTATTATCAATAGAAAGAGCTCATTTTTTTGATCACAACGAAATAAATTTCAAGTAAAACGGAGCTAAAATGAAAAAGATATGAATTTTTAAAAATATAAAATAAATAAAAATTAAATAAAAAAGAAAACGGCTCAGCCGGCTCCGCAAGCCGAGCCACCAAGCCAAGCCGAGCCATCAAGCCGACTCAGCCGTTGAAGCCATCAGCCGGTCCACGATCCAGGCGTGGACCGCCAGCTCAGCAAATTCCGGCGAATCAGAGATTGCCACGTGGTGGACCTAGACCCCTTAAGGGTCTACAGAAATTTATCGCGGCTCACAAGGGTAATTCAGTCTTTTCGTCCGACAACAGCGGCGCTGATTGGTTGCGGTGTGCGGTGCGGCCGGTCCACGCGGTCCATGGGAACAATTATTGCGCGATCGGACGGATGTGGTTGTTTGCGGTCAGGATCGGACGGCTGTGGTTGCTTCCGAATTTTATTCAGATACAAACATCACGCGGATCACCATCGGACGGCAGCGCTCGATCCAGGCGATGATCCGACGGTCCAGAACGCTGCCGGCGGCGATCAAGACTCCCGAAGCGCGATTTGCGGCCAGATTTCCTCGATCAAGCGCGATCCAACGGCCAGAATTTAATCCGACCCGATCTGAGCTTATCTGCATCCGATTTTGATGATTTTTGGACCATTGGATTCCTATTGAACGGCTGGATTTTATCAGAATTTATCAGAGTCGTATCTGAGCTATTTTGATTCAAATTTTATCCGAAATTTATTTGTATTTTGATGATTACAAAGGCATTAGTCCCATATTGCCTTTAGAAAAAATATCCAGCCCTCCTAGCTCTATAAAAAGGACCCCAGGCCATCAGAAATCAATATCTCCGATCAAGGTGAAGCTTTGGTACAGGGCGAAGCCAGGCTATGGGTTAAAGGCTGCTTCGAAGCAACGGGTGCCGAGAAGAAGAGCCGAGCTTCTACACCATCTTTCTGCCAATGCCGATCCAAGATCAGAGATCAGGCTATTTTATTTTATTTTCTTTTCTTTTTAAATTTTATGTATTTAAATTCTAAAATTTTAGTTAATAAAAATTTTTATATTTTAATTTCTTGCTTTTTATTTTTATTGTAATTTAATTTCTGCACTTTAAATTATTGCTTTGCAAGTAGATGCTAAGATCTAACTAGTAGATCTTAGTACCAAATTTAAATTCCTGCATCTTTTAATTTTTATTTTCAATCTTCCGACTTCAATTTTTATTTTAAAATTTAAATCCTTTTCTTCTTTTCTTTTCAAAAATCAAAGATTTCAAATCTAAAATACTACCTTCCCTATGGATTCGACCCGACTCACTACTATTTACGTATTTTTAATAATTTTAAGAAGTCGGATTAAACTGATAAACACGGTGTCTTAACGACAGCACCGCGTACCTATCAAGGATCGAACTAACCGTCGAAGGAGAAACAGCTAAATACAAATACAATATTTTTTCAGATTCTGATTTGCTTAAAAGGGGAGGAGAGCCGAGGTATTTCTTTAGATCATTAAAGGTTGTCTGGCATTTATCCGATCATTGAAAATTTTTTGGCTGCTTGAAAGCTTTGAAAAAAGGAAGGCTCTTTTCTGCCGACCTTAATAGAAATATGTTTAGAGCCACGATCCTCCCAATGAGTTGCTGTACCTCTTTAATTATTCTCGGAGGCTTCATCTCTTGAAGAGCTTGAATCTTTTCTGAGTTAGCCTCGATTCCACGTTGCGACACCATAAAGTCGAGAAATTTTTTAGAGGTGACTTCAAATGCACATTTATCCGGATTAAGCTTCATTTGATAATGTCGAAGCATAAAAAATATTTTTTCTAGGTCAGTGATATGATGCTCGACCTTCCTACTCTTGACGAGCATGTCATCTACGTATACCTCCATATTTCTGCGATCTGCTATTTGAAAAGCTTATTCACCAGCCTTTGGTAGGTAGCTCCTGCATTTTTTAGGCCGAACGACATAACTCTGTAACAGAAAAGACCTTGATCAATTATAAAAGAGATTTTCTCCTTATCCTCGGGCGTCATTCGGATCTGATTATATCTCGAAAAAGCATTCATGAATGATAGGAGTTGATGTCCTGAAGTCGCATCCACTAATTAATCTATGCAGGACAGAGGGTAGCTGTCCTTCGGGCATGTCTTGTTGAGATCGAAATAATCGATGCATGCATGCCATTTTTCACTTGCCTTCTTGACGAGGACGATATTAGCCAGCCATTCTAGGTAATATACTTCTCAAATAAATTCAGCCTTTAGAAGTTTATCGACCTCTTCCCATATCACATTTTGTTGCTCAGGGATGAAGCTTCGCTTCTTCTGCCTGATTGGATGATGGTTCAAATCCACATTAAGCTGGTGGACCATAACTTTTAGGTCAATGCCGGGCATATCTAAGGCCAACCAAGCAAATACATTGATATTAGCTCATAGAAATGAGATGAGGTGCTGTCGATCTTCTTCACACAAACTTGAGCCGATCTTCACTACTTTGCTTGGATTATCTCTGATTGGTATCGAGATCAATTCTTCCGCTGGGTCACCCCTCTGTTTCCTCAACTCGTCCCTTACGTCCAACCCATTCATGCGTTGTTCTTCGGATGCCACTCCACGTAAGATAGCCATATAGCATTCCTTTGCGATTGACTAGTTTCCTTGGAGTTCACCTATTCCTTCAGGAGTCATGAATTTCACCTTCAAGTGATAAGTTGATACTATAGCTCTGAGGATATTTAATCCTGGCCAACCCAAAATGACATTATAAACAAATGGACTATTAACCATAAAGTAAGTTATTTCGACTATGGCTTGCCTTGGGACCTATCCATCTTTTGTTATTAATGAGATAGTTCCTTCTACTAGGATCGTGCTACCAGAAAATCCAACCAGAGGTACATTCTTCTTCATCAGCCATTTAGGATCCAAGTTCATTTGAACAAAGACATCATAAAATAAGACATCTACCGAACATCCATTATCAATAAGAATTTGATGTACATCATAATTTAAAATATCTAAAGAGACAACTATAAGATCATCATGCAGGTGATTTATTCCTTGTAGTTCGTCAGCAGTGGAGGGGATTTCATCATCGATCTTTCTTTTCTTCAGTCCTTCCTCTATAGGTCGGTCTTGCTCCGAGGTATTTCTAGTGAGATGCCCCCAGTGATTACTCTGATCTCACCCATTGTTTGTTATTCTGTATGAGGATCCTCCTACCTAGGCTGTTCGTAGCATGGGTTGGACGAAATTCTTTACTCATCAACATACCTTCGAAGTCATCCTCGCCGAATCAAAGCTTCTATTTCTTCTTTAAGCTGCCAACATTCTTTGGTGTCCTGTCCATGGTCACGATGGTATCTGCAATATTTTCTTGAATTTTTTAGTCGGGTAGGAGTCACCATCTTCTTCGGTCGCGGCATTTTTTCGTGTCGTTCAATCTCCATTAGAATTTGGGCTCGAGGAGTGTTAAGGAGAGTATAGTAATGAAATCTTCGAAGTGGGGTTACATCGACGCTAAAGTTTGGAAGATATGGGTCGACCACCCCAAGGTGGGGTACGTGAGTGACGAGGCTGTGACTCCCCTTGTCAATGTCGCATACGTCGATAATCTTTTTTCTTCTCCAACTTTTGAGTCGACCCTGATCTATTGTCGAGGTTACTTCCTTGCTGGTCCTAGGCTTCTTCGGCTTGGGCGTATTTTTTCATCCGTTCCAATATCTCAGCAAAATCTTTTGGATAATCAAAATTGAGGGAGAAAAAAAGATCATTCTGAAGAAGTCTAGTCTTCAATGCCATCATGGCAACCGACTGGTTTAAGTTCCGAACCTCCAAGGTTGCAGCGTTGAAGCAGTTGATGTATTTTCGAAGAGGCTTGTTCTCTCGCTGTTTGATACTTACAAGAAAGTTTGAATTATGGCACTGTCGATGATTGCTGACAAAATGGGCAATGAACAGATGGCTCAGCTGATGAAAGGAGTCCACGGAGCTTGGTTTTAGATTCGAGTACCAATGTCGAGCTACCTTCCTCAAAGTCGAAGGAAAAGCTTGGCATAGGATTGCGTCGCTAGCCCCTTATAGGTGCATGAGGGTTCGAAAATTATCCAGATGGTTTATAGGGTCGGTCATTCCATCATAAGGCTCCATTTGAGGGATTTTAAACCGAGACGGCAAGGGTTCATTCATGATCTTTTGGGTGAACGGAGGATCGATGTTAAACCCCAGGTCGTCCTCTTGCTGCTTTGATGCCTACAACGCATCTATCCGTTGTTGCATTTCTTGAAGCCTCTTCTTGACACTATCTTTTCGGAAAGCTCGGTGCCGAGGAGTTACATGGCCTGGGGTTAAGTCTCTTCTAGAGATGGGGGTTGGAGATCGCCTAAGTCCTCGATGAAGTAGGCTGATAGGTTGGCTTTGACGACTTGCCTCGGCCTTTGGGCTTCGCGGGCGTCATTCTTGTGATTCTCCTTGGGGTAGCCTAGAGTTTTCATTGGATAGGCATTGTTTGCTGACTTGCTGTATTCCTCTCACTGCGGTCGAGAGGGCCTACACTTGCTGGACCAGCGTATTATACTGTTTCTGTGAAATTGTCGGTGCTATTGGTGGGTTCTCTTGAATCGACGGTGGTGGCATATTGGTCGGCTGAACATTGTTGGTTCGTCGGCCACCAGAATGCTGAGATGCATTCGATGCTCCCCTTCGAGTCTTCATGATGCTTGGTAATGAGCTTTTTCCTCTCAAAACTGGATCTTGAAATCAATCGAAACCCTTCCTCTAGCGCCAAGTGTTGCTCCTACTCTCCCTGCTTGAGGTCGGTTGCCAAGGAATATGTGGCCGAGGAATGATTGCTACTGGAGCTTCACCCAATCACCTACAAAGAAGTCCTCACCTGGAGGTTCTTTATAGGAGAGGAGAAAAGCATTGAATTGAGTGTGTATCTGGAGAATCCCGAAGCCCCTTTATTTATAGGAAAGGTATTAGAATCGTGCCCATCTCGAAGTCTAACGACTTTCCAAATTTATCACTTTGGATTGATTCGAGAGAGGTTTTTCCTTTTTAGAGAGACGAAATAGCGAAGGACTCCTTCTTTATCTGGACTTTTCTAATTAGAGGAAAGAACGCATCTAGTGAAGATGGTAATACCTCGATAAAAGATTATCAATAATAGATCGTTCAATATTGATCGGCTATATACGAGCAACTAGTAGGTCATCTGGATATTGGTCGACTAAAATCGACCAATGTTATATAGATCGTCCATGAATAACTTTCTCCAATCAATGAAATTCTTCTTTGATGATAGCTTGGCCGTATACGACCTATGGTGAACCAGTGGCCTATCGTAACGGCCAGTCATACATGGCCAACCTATTTTGATAGATCTGCAAAGACCAAGAAATATCAGACCGAGGATGAGATACAGCGAACCAACGTCCTTAGAATAGCTCGCCTAGAAGCGAACTTCAGTAGGTTGGTATTAGCCAACTTTCGACAGGACGTTCTTAAAAATTGCTCATCTGAGGTTGATCTATAGCGAATCACGAGTGAGCAAATAGCTTCTCCATAGTAACCGATCTCGATGTATATCGTGCCAAGGCCGAGCTATGGCTATCCCATAACATATATATATATATATATATATATATATATATATAATAAGCCTTTTGATGAAATAAGATAAGTGTAATTATAAATAGAGATGGACTGATCCATTTTCTCTAACTCTCAGAAGGATATGATGATTCTCATCGATCGTCGGTATTAAGATGAAGAATGAAGAGAGAGAAGATCAATTGCTTGTAAAAGAAGATCAAATGCTCTGCAAGATACGATATCATCATATTGGTGAGACGATGATATAAGATATATTTTATTTGATTTTGCATGAATGTTAGAATACAATTTAGATATAAAAAATTAAATTATTTAATATAATATTTTTTAAATTAAAAAAATTTATTTTAGAGGACTCACAACTAAAAGAGATGACTCATCGATGAATAACTATTCATTCCCATTGAATTATTTATCCTAGATCAATGCAACCTTAATTTCTCCCATGGAGGGACCCACAACATTGGATCCGGCTTTGATACCAGGTGCTATGAACTTATAGTTCGGAAGCTTAAACTATTAGTTAAAGAACTAACCGAGGAAAGAAAACTTTTGTCCCAGCCTTATTTTTTTCCTTCATTAGCTGATGTGGGACTATGACATAAAACCAATCTGAACATCGCAGAGGCACAAAAATCCAGTTTGGCGACCACTTCAGGTATACTTGGAGGTACACCAAACAGCATCGAACTCGTGCGGTCATTCGTAGTCAAGTATAAATGTATAATACTTATCATCGGGACTGGACGGAGAGCGTGACCAATAACGGAATATTCCGATGCGGACTTTGGATTCCTCTCCATCCGTGCCAGTTTGACTTAGACTAGTCCACCGGGTTTCTTCCGACGACTTTGAAACTTTGGAATATAGATGGGCATCGGACCGGGCCGGAATGGCCCAACGGGCTTGAAACTATAGCGGATTGTATCAAGCATAACTCATCTCATAAATAGGTCGTGCTGGCATGGCACGACAAGTATAAAATCTCCGTCCGACATAGTCCTAGGCCTAAAAATTGATGAATCAGATCTGGCATAGCCTGTTGGCCCGTCAGGCTCATTATTTTTCAATCTTAATGGGCCATGCCAGGCATAGTCCGTTTGGAGCCGTTGCGGGCCGAATCAGGCCGACTCGTAACGGCTAAAACTAAATTTTTTTAAAAAAAATTTTAAGGATAAAAATGGCTAGTTTTCTTATTTTTACCATTTTAACCTCTTCAACGGTCGAAAAATGGCCAGATTGAGAGGTATTTTGGAAAAATAAAAATTTAGGACTTCTATAAATAGAGCCTTCCTCTTTCATTTTTACTACATTAATTCATCAAATCAATTCTCTCTCTCTTTAATCTTCCTACTTCTATTTATTCTCTCTTCTAGCAATTCTTCTCTCTTTCATTAAATATTTAGTATGTAGCAATTATAGTTTAGCAATTCAAAAGTCATATAAGAGGAGAAAGCATCTTTCTTTTGGAGGTCGTAGTTCAAGGGCAGCTCTACAAATCTGACTCTCCAACTCTCCGACTATCCGATCTCCGACGGCCCGACCCTCCTTCTTCGGCTTTCCAATTCTTTAGTCTTAGCTCCACCTCTTTTTCCTCTTTAGTTCTACAATTTAATTTTCTTTCGTTGGTTACTGGTTAGTTTATATTTTTTATATTTACTTAATTTAGATGATAAGTTATGATAATGAGAGTATAGCCGGTGCCGCTGGGCATGCTGGTATTTCTCTTCGTATTTCAGAGGAGGAAAAAACTCTTTCTGCTCCTTCTGAAGTCCCTTCTGGGGAAGCTGGATCCTCTTTCCGTAAGAGGACTAGCACTGTGTGGAATGATTTCGATAGAGTTTTGATAGATGGAGTCTATAAGGCAAAATATAAAAAATATGCCAAATTATATAGTTATGCCAGTACTGAAGGAACTGACCATTTGAAGAGACATCAAGAGTCTCATAGGATAAGTGATTCTCGTCTTCAAAGCACTCTTAATACACAATAGGTGCTTTTATTGGAACTTTTGCCTATAATCATAAAAATCAAAGAAATGTATTTGTAAAATGGATAATTAGAGATGAATTACCTTTTAGCTTATGTGAATCTTTTAATTTTGAAGAATATGTTCAATTAGCTTTACAACCCGCTTATAGAAGAATCAGTAGACGTACATTTAGAAGAATAGCTATGATAAATTATTTAGCAATGAAGCATGATTTAATTAGTAATCTTTCTGCTTTAAATACAAAAGTATCATTAACTTCTAATATATGTACTGCATCTATAGGTAGTATGTATTTTATTTCTGTTACTGCTCATTACATAGATAATGATTGACAATCAAATAAGCGTATTCTTTCTTTTCATTCTTTTGATTATCTTCATTCTGACCAACAAATTTCTAATGTTATTTATCAAACTGCAGCTGCATATGGTATTAGTAACAAAATTATGTATGTTATATTTGATAATGCATCTAATAATAATGTAGCTATCCAATTACTGAAAGACTTTTTTTATCCCGTTATTAATGAAAAATTATTTCATATTAGATGTATATGTTATATTTTAAATTTTTCTGTTCAAGCTAGAATGGGCATGGTTCAAGATATAATTATAAAAATTAAGAATGTGGTATCTTTTATTCATACTTCAAGAGCACGATTGTAAGAATTTAAATAATTATATTTAGATCACGGTAAATATTTTAAAAAATTTAAACTTGAAGTAGTTATCCATTGGTTTATATATATGATTCATGATGCATTATCTATATAAAAATTTATTAAATACATATATAAATAATCGTAGATTAGGATTTATTTTGACTGAAAATAATTGAGAAAAAAAAATTTAGAAGATTTTTTTGTTTTGTTTTTATAATACTATAAATACTCTTTCTAGTATTTATTTTTCAACCTCTTGTGCATTTTTATAACAAGCATATATAATTTATGGTCAATTTGCACAATATAGATTTGATGATATTTTAATACCTATTATTTATAAAATGGAAAGAAAATGGAATCAGTATTGGGATATAGTATGTCCCATGCATAACTTAACTATTGTATTTAATCCACGAATCAAATTAAGTGGCGTACATATTTTACTTAATAAAATTGGTAGATATATGAATCATAATTCTGAAGAATCTAAGGCTGAGATAACTCAGCTACTTTATGATATTTTTGCATTATATGATGAAAAATTTAATGAATCTAGACAGTCCATATCATCTTCACAATTAATTTTTAGTAACTCTCGTTCATTATCTATTTTTTTATTTCTTGCATATAGGAGATGTTGACGTAGAAACAGAAGCGGTCCGACCTGATATCCACCTCGATACGGCCATATGGACTGGTACGTGAGCTGTGCCGAGCCTGAGCACATGTCATACCATGTATGGCATGATGGGTTATATCCTGGAGAGTCGTGCCGAGCCTAATCTAGCGGGCCATACTAGTCCAAGTTTTGAAGGATCATACCGCATGCCACCAAACTTTAATCCAGTCGAATTGGTCTATGAGCAGCTTGGCTCGATGCCCACCTCTACTTAGGAAGCCGGCTCGAATTTTCCGGCCGCCTACAAGATCCGTCCACTCCAACGCAAAAAAACAAAGCCGTAACAAACCGCCGGTAATGCGAGGGCGAGCGATAGCAAATACTCTCGCAAGCGATAGCAAATACCTCGGCGACCGAGCCTAGGGTGGGGGAAAAAAATAATCCCGCATTTTAGGTTTCTTTTTGGTACAAGCATTTTAGGTTTCTTTGCCCGTTGCTTATTTTTCCCGGATAAAACAACAAACCCTTCATTGATTCCTGAGAGAGAGAGAAGGGGAGGAGGAGGTGTTTTTCTTCGTTGGTCTGATGGCCGTGGTGAGCTCGGCGGGGTCGAGCGGCGTGGGCGAGATCGAGGAGGCGCCGGCGGTGGAGGAGGAGAAGGTTTATGTGGCGGTGGGGCAGGAGTTCAAGGCCTGGAAGGCCAACTTATCGTGGGTGCTTCGGTGCACCTCCCGGGAGGCGAAGATTGTCATCACTCACGTTCACAGGCCCGCCCAGATGATCAACATGCGTATGCCCTGCTTGCCTTCTGTTCACCTATTGTTGATTCTTATGATTTCAAGAACAATTTAGGGAAAAAAAGATCTTTTGGATTGATCTTTTCTAGCATGTACAAAAAATTTGCTGAATAAAACATGAATTTATAGCTGAGTTTGATACAAACATGGCACCTTTTGGTGGATTCGTTCTTTGATTTTCGGACTTGATGAATATGTCCATGATTGAGTGCTGTGACTGAGTTCAGTTCCTTCTCTTCTTCTATGTATAGTCTGGTGGAATTAGCCATGTATTAACGGGTCCATTTGAGGGGAAAGTGCACACCTTTTAATGGATTCTTCCTAGATTTTGGGAACTGGTGAATGCACTTGATTGAATACTCCCCCTCGGATTAAGTCGTCCAGTTCTTCTAATCCATTCTTATTTCTAGGAGAAAAAGTGGAGAAATGTTCCCCCTTTTTCGATGGTATATGCATTATTTGTTGGGTAAATCATGCATTTATGGTTCAGTTTGACCGACACCATGTTGTATGTTTTTTTATAATTATTTTTATAATTTTAATTCTGAGATTTGGTGAATGCATTATATGATCAGGTACACCAACTCAATTAAGTTCCCCCTTCAATTCTCAATTCTGATAGTAAAAGAAAAGGAAGCCAGAGTTATTCTTTTTGTAATAATTTGACGGATAAACCAAGATTTAGTAGTTGACTTGGTGGAATATTCATGTCATATTTAGAGTTTTCCTCCTTAATTTTATGCTTCAGTGAGTTCCCATGATTTAATACTCCCCAATTTCATCGGTTCATCACTCAATTCCTGTTTGGATAAAAAAGATTTTTTAAACAGAATTTGGTGACCACCATCATTACAAGCTCCTTCCTTCTTTTTTTTTTTTTTGTGGTAAATTAAAAAAAGCTCCAATTTAGTTCAATCCCTTTCTTCCATCTTCTAGGAACATATTTTAAAGAAAATAAAATTGACTTTCCCCCTGATGAACTGTTTATTTTATATAATTTTTTTGGATTGTCCGCCAATCAGGAGGTGAACTTGGTCTAAAGTGCCTTTTAGCCACCTGGTAATGTTTTAGTGGATGTAAACTATGCTGATGTACAAACATAGAAGGCACAAAAGCCACAGAAAATAACTCACAACTTACGAAAAGATGGAGACATGAACCAAAAATTGGAGTTTAACTTAGCTTTTACGTTGGCTAGATTTTCCTATTTATAGATGTGGGAGCTCCTTGAACCTATCCTTGGATACATCCACATTTATCCTTTTCTAAACAGTAAGAAGAGTCTACAAATGTGGAAAGGAGATATAGGAAATTCTCTTATAGGATTTGATTATACAATTACTGGAAATATTAGATTGGTTGGTGCGAGCATTATTTTATCATATTTGCAAATTATGAATGAAGAGAATTCCTGGTAGGTGGTGAAATCTGTATTATGGAAAAAATGGTTGATTTGGATACTCTACCAAAAATACCTTGTGATTGATTCTTTCAAATAAATTATTTGAATTTCTTTGAGCCTTTTTCTTTTGGCCCGGACACTCCCATGGCCATTAAACATGTCTTCATTGAATAGGTCTCAGCTACATCCTTAGCTACTGCATCACCTTTTCTTATTTGTTCATTAACTATTACCATTCATTGAGTATCCAAAATTTAGTACTGTAATTACAAGTCAGTTTTGTTCCTTCATGTTTCAGATTTTATTTAGAAAAGAGGGGAAAAAATGAAAAGCTTTGTTGATAGCCCATGATTTTAAACTTGGTTGAAGTGGTTGATGTTCTAGGAACAAAAGTCCCTTTTGAATCTGCTGCTTGGTGGGGTTTCACCCATTTTCTAAATAAAAAAGAAAAAAGAAAAAAAAATGCTGTAGCTTTGTTTTCTCTACAATAAGGTGCAATTGAGCCAAGCTGAGTCAAGTAGTTAAAAGTTCGAATTCGACTCGACACAAAATACCTAGACTCAAAACTTGACTCGAGATTGACCAAGCCTTAATATCCCAAGCTCGAACTCAGCTCAATGAAAAATAGGTAAAACTCGAGATCAACTCAACTCGTCTTGAATATTGATCGAGCCATGTTCGAAATCAAGTCTTAACCTACTAATAATGTATATATATATATATATATATATATATATATATATATATATATATATATATATATATATATAAGTTCAAGTAGGCTCGTGAGTTTTAAAGTTGAGTATCTTACTACTCGAACTTGACTCGAAAAACTATTCGAGCTACTCGAGCTTGATAATAACTGAATCGAGTCGAGTTTACATTTGAGTTGAAATTGAGCAGCTCTACTCATTTACGCCCCTACTCTACAATTCAGTAAGTACCTATCAGTACAAAGTAATCCAATTCGGTTCAATTCTCAATATTTAAATATGGTGCATGTAGTTTGTATTTAACTGTTGTAGTGATACTCAAGTATTTCTGCTTTCATTTTGATTTCAGTGGGGGGCAGATTTCCTGCAAGCTCACTACAGCCACAGCAGGTCAATGCATACAGACAAATTGAGAGGGATAAGATGAATAAAAGTTTAGATGAATACATTGCTTTGTGCTCACAGCTGAAGGTGCCATTCGGTGCTTCTTATCTTTTCTTTATCTTGATATTTTATCACCACCAAGTGATACCACTCATACAAAGACCAAGGCCAAAGCAAACATTCACTTCTTTTCTTTTTCAATATGTTTTCTTCTGAACTTTAATTCAACGCATTTCTAATAAATTTCCAATGATATAATCACAAAAAAAATAGTAATGTACCATCACATTTGAAGCAAAATTTTTGTTGTTTCAGGTAAGAGCTGAGAAACTAGTAATTGAGATGGACAATGTTGGGAAAGGGCTGGTAGAGCTCATTGCTCGATATGGGATCATGAAGCTTGTCATGGGAGCAGCAGCAGACAAGCACTATACAAAGTAAGAAGCAACCATATGAAATTAGTCTATCTTTATACTATGTACTGCACAGTATTTTCTAAGAATAAAATTTTTATAAGTGAAGAATTTTAAACTCATTCTTATCAATAAGACCTTGAACTAAGCTCTATAGTTTGGAATTCTTGTTTGATGCAACTTCCTTTGATTATAGGAAAATGAAGGCTCCCAAGTCCAAGACTGCAATCACTGTTAAAGAAGAAGCTGATCCATCATGCAAGATATGGTTTGTTTGCAAAGGAAGCCTGATCTGTACCAGGTATTATTAAGATTTAAGAATAGTTTTCTTGTACTAACTTTTGGGTATATTTATACAGATTGGCAATTTCTGGTATGTTATATATCCAGCAAGGTATACAGGACGTAAGTAGTTATGTTGTTTAACATGCTATATCTGAAAACATATGTTACATTATCTACCACTGGTGAAGTATTGAACTGTATATGAGATCCATAAAACCTATTGATCAGATGCTGTTTGTTTCCCCTTGTTGTCCTGAATGATTAATCTTTGAATCTGTCAAATGAGATTTTTCCACCAAAATAGTTTTTATCATTTTGTTGTGGCCACTTAGAAACAAGTGCGTGCATGCGTGCGTGCGTGCGTGCGTGTGTTGTCAATCTAAGTTATTGGTTTTTTGGCTTTTCTATCATTTATCTGTTTCCAGGAACAAACAACAGATACTCTGGAATGTGTTTGCTTGTTTCAAGGTATTAGATTGACAGTAAAATTCTAATAAAATCACTTTTGTCTAATGAAATTTAAGAAAGTTAATTTTCTCACGTTTCTATATTTTCTTCACTGCAGGACTACTAGTATATAAATGAATCCATGTATAAATGAGACCTGCTGTCTTCCCTATCATAAATCTAATGAATAAGCGTCTCTGTTTGTAGCCAATCTCTATATCGTCACAGGATGTTGGCTATCAGTCACAGGCTTGAAATTACAGTGTAGGAAAAAACAAGAAATAAACATATGTATTCCTTTTTGCAATTAAAAAAAAAAATTCTTTGCAATTTCATGCCTTGAAAGCATGACAGTGTTGTTATAGTTAATGAGACCTCTATTACTGAAACTTCCAATACCTTTCCTCCGGCAAGCCAAACTAAATAAACTCCATCTGCTATCCTTATTCTTTAATGTATGCTAATCTTTTCATATGTATGATGAGTTTAATTGTGTCTGATATTTGTGTGCACTCCAATCATGTCATTAATAGGGAAGCCAGTTTAGATGCATCTGGATTATCACAATCCCCCACAGCCAGCTCTAGCTCAATATCTGGCCAATCTGAACAGTTGAGATCATTGTCGTTATGTCAAGGGCAATCTGGATTAATAAACAGGCACATGAACCCCGTGCCAAGGTCAAGATCTAACAATTATGGTTCTCCTGATGGTGAACTTTTGGCAGTGGCATCCCCTTTGGGGCCTGTTAGAACATTGACTCTACACAGCAGGTTAAGCACAGAGGGAAGCTCAATTGATCCATGGGAAGGGATTTCAAGGAGAAATTCTCAGAGTTCTGATCCTTCATCATGGTCTGCAAGTGATGAATTACTTAGCAACTCAGGTTCATTTTCACTGCCTAAGGATGAAGAGAGCGAAATTGGGTCTGTAAGGTTACCATCAGTGCATGAGTCCGACCAGATTCTTCAATTTTCAACTCCACGTCACGAGCTGGTGCGTACTTTTTCCTTGTTTCCTACTTGTTCATTGTCTTGAGGGATCAAGAAATGAACAAGCTGAAAATTTGATATTGTAGTAAAATTCATGTAGTTTGCAATGCTTAAACTATAACCAGTAATAATTGGTCTCTTTACCCATCAACCATTCTTCTAGGATTCTTAGTGGATTATTCTCTTGCCCAAACTATCTTTTCTAATATTTCCAAACTAATTCTTAAAGGGTTCACAACCAGTTCTAAAATCTGCTAAGTCTTTTTAGGAGCCCTCTCATGCTAGACTTCTGCTTCACAGGTAACCCTAGTCTGATGGAAAAATGATTGAATGAAGGAAAAGAAGTGACCATACTCTTTAACAGCCTGCACTAGATGATCTCAATCTTTTGTTGATTGTTTTGAGTACAAATCTTTATAAAGTAAATCTCCATGCGGGGTTTAGAATTTGATTGCCCAATTAGGTGTTTGAATAACTGGTAATCTAACAAATTATGGATGCTGAAATCTCTGATCTGAAGATGTTTATGTTCTTTTTGCAGGAAGACTTGGGTTTAGATGCTGATGTATACACTAAACTTCAACAAGCCCTAACAGAGGCTGAAAACTTAAAAAGTGAAGCTTATGAAGAGTCACGTAGGCGTTGGAAAACTGAGAAGGAGCTGGTTGTGGTTCTGCAGAAAGTAAGTCTGTTATTTGCATAGCCTGTTTTTGTTAAAGCAACAGCAACATAAATAAACCATGCATGATAATTGGATCATGGTCAGGAAAAAGATCTCATGCAGTTAATTTGTAAACATCTAATAAATGTTAAAATAAAACAATCTGGTAATCTTGTATGTTTAGCTCACCAATCCCAGAGTCCTCTTGCAGGCCAAAGCATCAGAGGACTTCCATACCAAGGAGGTAAAACAAAGGAAAGAAATTGAGGAAACACTTGCAAGAGAAAAGCTGGAAGTACAAAAGCTAAAAGATCAGCAAGATGAAATAAACGCAGAACTCCGAAAGGCAAATGAGCAGAGGTTGGCATTCGAACTTCAGATTGCTGATTCTGATTGTATTGCCAAGGATTTAGAAGAAAAACTGTCGGCAGCCCGGTACCTCCTCCATTCTCTCCAAGCAGAAAATGAGGTGCTGCAGCGGGAGCGTGATAATGCAGTTAAAGAAGCTGAAGACCTACGTCAGAGAGGAGAGCAGTTGATCACCGGTAATCATGAGGAATTGAATGTTGAGTTTTCCTACTCAGATCTTGAGCAAGCAACTCAAAATTTCAGTGATTCACTGAAGATTGGAGAAGGTGGATTTGGAAGGGTGTATAAAGGTTTTCTCCGCAACACTGCCGTGGCTATAAAGATGTTGCATCCTGGAAGTCTGCAAGGTCGATCAGAGTTCCATCAAGAGGTAATCTTAATTGTTCAACTGCAAGTTCAAAATAATTCATTCCCAGCATTGGAAGTGCTTATATGTGTATAGCTTTTTCCTTTTTTGGCTCTTTACTGAGGTGCGGTGAGTGTTTAATCTTATATGGTTAAAAGGTTCTCTTCTTATTTTTTCATTGCAGGCAGCTGTTCTCAGTAAGGTGAGGCACCCAAATCTGGTTACACTCATAGGAGCAAGCTCAGAATCTTGGGCTCTTGTGTACGAGTTCCTTCCCAATGGAAGCCTCGAAGACCGTCTTACCTGCATGAACAATACCCCACCCCTCACATGGCAAGTCCGCACCCGGATTATTGCTGAGATTTGTTCAGCTCTGATCTTCCTACACTCGAATAAGCCCCACCCTGTGGTTCATGGCGACCTCAAGCCTGATAACATCCTTCTTGATGCCAATTTTGTTAGCAAGCTTGGTGACTTTGGGATCTGCCGTCTTATCATCCAGTCCAGTACTACCACTGCAACTCTCTACCGCCACACACACCCCAAGGGCACCTTCGCTTACATGGATCCTGAATTTCTTACCACTGGAGAACTCACACCACAATCTGATGTCTACTCCTTTGGGATCATAATCCTACGACTCTTGACAGGGAGACCTGCCTTG
Source organism: Cocos nucifera (assembly GCA_006176705.1). NCBI lineage: Eukaryota > Viridiplantae > Streptophyta > Magnoliopsida > Arecales > Arecaceae > Cocos > Cocos nucifera. Next base: position 19,312 of record QRFJ01000024.1, read on the forward strand.
GCTATTGGTAGAGAAGTACAGGATGCCTTGGATAAAGGATCCCTGCATGATATGATTGATCCCTCAGCAGGGGACTGGCCTTTTGTGCAGACCAAGCAGTTGGCCCACTTGGGTGTGAGATGCTGCAAGATGAGCCGGAAAAGCCGTCCAGATCTCATGGGGGAGGCTTGGAGGGTGATTGAGCCCATGACAAAGGCTGCTTCATTATCTCTGTCACCATCATCATTTGGGTCATTCTCATCTGACAGTAACCACATCCCATCTTACTTCATCTGTCCAATATTTCAGGTTAGTGGTCGTTAGTATTGTATACAGTTAATTTAGATACTGCCAATAAATCAAATATGAGGAATCAGTGTTTTGAATTGGGCTGCTTTGCTCCAAGAATTTGACTCATGCACCATATTCCACCGATCCACTTAATTTGTTTGATAAATGAGCGACCTCAAACGTGGGATTCTGCTTCTATACTATGTTGATCACTATTAACCAGGTTGGCTAGAGAGGTGACTTTGAGTTCATGTCGAATATCTAAAATTTTGGATGCTAATGCATGGTTATTATTAACTTTGGTTAATTTCTCCCCTTGTCAATGGAAATTTTATATGTTGTAATTATGGGCCATGTTTTTCTGGAGTCCTTACTATCAAAATTTTGCAAACATAGCCCCTCTGTAATGGTTATTTATTGATGCTTATTTTCTTGTTACAAATGTACATAATTTCAGGAGATCATGAAGGATCCAGTCATAGCAGCAGATGGCTTCACATATGAAGCTGAGGCTATAAGAGGTTGGATTGATAGCGGGCACAACACCTCACCCATGACCAACATAAAACTTCCCCATGGTGAGCTTATTCCAAACCGTGCTCTTCGTTCTGCCATTCTGGAATGGCAACAGCAGCAGCAGTTGTGAATCTTTGCTCATTTGTAATATATTTGACACACTTCATTTCTCAATTGTCTATGCATGTCTTCAGAGCCCAGCTATGAGGAATATTTTTGTGTATTTGTATGATTAGCTAGATGTTGTTTCTAAATTAATCCAGGAGTAAACAAAATGTAACCACCGTTCGGATACAAGTCCGAGCAGATGAAAATACATATAGTCGATAGAAGAACATCCCAAAATCGATTATCAGGTCGATCGTGGGTGTTAACACATTGACGAGAGTGTCGAATGCTCTTGGAAGCGGTGCAGGACTCATCTTAGCATAATGTCGATGAATACGGTTGCCCGTATGCTCTTCTTTCGATTTAACTTTAAAGCTTCTGAACATTATCCAAGCCAAAGTATAATCTCTCCCTAGCCGGCTGAAAAATTATCCAAGAAGCTCGGTTGTTGGGAACTGAGCATCACCGACTTTCAACTCACTGAGAGTAAGTTGAATAGAGGATTGAAAGCTACATCGATTTCAACACACTCGTCAAAAGTTATTTTGCAAAAGATCTAAATAAGCTTCTACCTTTCAAATACTTCAGTATCACGCACATCCCTAGAGCAAGAGATGCCAGACTGATGCACCTTCCGACTCGCTATCCTGCCCCTAACGAAACTTTATCGAACTTACATCAAATATCTCGATGTGCCAAGTATCAAAAGAATGAAAGAAGTATTGCAGATCGACGACGAGCTGAGTTGGATGAATCCAATTATTAGGTACCTGACCGAAGAAATCCTACCCGATGATCTATCTAAAGAGAAGCATTTAAGGTGGACGGCCTCGCAATATGTCATGATGGAAGGATGACTCTATAAGCGGTCTTTCTTCCTTCCATTATTAAAGTGCCTTGAACCTACTGATGCCAACTATACACTCCAGAAAGTCCATGAGGAAATCTGTGGGAACCACTTGAGGAGCAAATTTCTCGCTTACAAGATCCTCCGACAAGGATATTATTGGCCAACGATGCAGAAGGATGTGGTTGAGTTCATCCGAAGATGTGAGCCATGCTAGAGATATGCCAATATCTAATGGCAGCTATCGATGCAATTGACATCGATCATAGCATCATGGCCGTTTGCACAGTGAAAAATCGATATACTTGGTCATTTCCTCCGACATCTAGGCAAAGAAAATTTTTGATCATCGCTATCGATTACTTTACAAAATGGATGGAAACTGAATCTTTGGCACAGATTATGAAAATCAAGATGGAGGATTTCATTCGAAAATCTATTATCTATAGGTTCGGACTCCCGCATACAATTATAACTGATAATGGTCTATAGTTCGACAATCATAATTTCAAAAACTTCTGCGTGATGTACCATATCATGCACAAGCTGATGTTTGTCGGTCATCCACAATCGAATGAAGAAGTGAAAGTTACGAATCGGATGATCCTCCATGATTTAAAAATCTGGCTCAACGAGGTCAAAGATCTCTAGATGGAAGAACTACCTTCGGTACTATGGGCTTACCGAACCACCCCGTAAGTTCCGACAACTGAATCTCCATTTAACCTATCTTACGGGATAGAGGCAGTAATACTCGTTGAAATCAGGCTACCACCAGTAAGAGTGAAAAAGTATAATGAGTCAAGTAATTTAGATCGTCGAAGAGCTAACCTAGATCTATTACCTGAAGTCTGTCAACAAGCGCAACCTTAGAATGGCGTGCTTACCAATAATAAGTTGCAAGATATTACAATAGAAGAGTTAACACACAAAAGAAGATTCGCGTCTGAAAGATTTGTCCTATGAAGGACGAAATATCCAAAACTCTAGACCAAGGGAAGCTCTTCCCAAACTGGAAGGACTATCGAGTGATAGAAATCCTTTGGACCTAAGAGCATATTGACTCGAAACTCTCGATGGAGCTGAAGTCCCTCAAACATAGAATGCTGACAACCTTAAAGTGTACTATCAATAAAATCGGCTCCATGTACTTCAAACAAATGCAAAAGATAATGCTTTGTAAAGTCTTCTGCAAAGATGTCACCCCCATACTCAACAATCGATTAACCGACATATTAGTCGATCGAAAATCGAATAAATTGACTAATGAAAGAGAATCCGACCAATTAACCATCGGTTAAGTATTCTGACCCACAATCGGTCGGCATGTTTCACTCGGTGGAATCCAATAACCAATGAATGAAGAATGATCGGTAGTTATGCTATTCAATCACCTTTGGTCAAGTACTTCAAATCGTCGGTGCAATCAATTTCCTATAATAGGATTGTCGATCGATCGACTAGCAGACGATGCATAACCTTCTTACAAGTGATAAAGAAAGAAAAGCATCAAACTTTGGTTGCGGGACTAGTTGGTTTGCCTTGGCCAGTGACAAACACAACCTTTGCCGATTTGGCCATGACTGAATCGAAGGACGTTTGGCTTACCCCCGATCGTCATACAATTTAGAGAATCGATTAAGTGTTAGACGATAAAAATCGACCAAAAGTCGACAAATGGTTGGTTGGAAACCGACCCAAGGTTGGTTTGTCTCCGATCTAGAAATGCCTTAACAAACAACTAAGTGTTAGCGAAAATTCTAATCTAACGTTAGTTTGAAAGTTAGCCAAAAGTTGATTAAATAAAATTGACTAACGGATGGACGACAATCGATCAACCAAAATATTTGCAGTCGTAAAGTATAAAGCAAAGTCACACAACAGGAAATAAGTGAAAGTAAAATTTTTCATTATTGAAGAAAAAGTTTACAAGTGGACCTTTAGTCCTTACAAAATTCAAAACTATAAGTTTCAAAAATAGATGACAGTACAAAATCTATTTGGCGACTGGCTGCTCCGAGGGTTGATAAAAAACAACTTCAATTTCGATCGGTGGTGCAGCATTCGTCGGTGGAATGACTTTGATCGGAGTAGCTTCCTCCTCCGATGGGACTTCAGCCACAAACTGAAAAGTCAAACCCATCGGCACGAAGGAACCCGATACATCTTCGGCTAGAACTATGGGAACTGCAGAAATAGCCAGCTCAGTTGAAGTAAGAATGGTGATAGGAGCACCATCATCCATCGGGTTCACAGAGGATCCATCGCCTCCTTCCTCTTCCTCCTCTTCAACACTGTCTCCTCCTTCTTCTTCTTCTTCAGCACCGGGGGTGATGATGCAGCTGAGATCAAGGTCAGAAAAGAGTTGTTGGATAGCATCCCGAACATCGCCAAAGTCGATCTAATAGGAAGCTTCACTTCCGTGCAGGATCAAGATCTTCAGATTGGACGAGGTCTTGAATTCCTCAATGCCCAGCTCTTTCATTCGACGAAAATCCTCCCGCAAAGTCTGAACCTCTGCCTTGGCCGAAGATGCTTTCCCCTCAGCAAATTCCAACTTTTAATGACAATCCTCCACCTCCTTGGCCCAATTATCATGGTCCTTCTCTAATTTTTGTACCGCATGCTTCTTCTTCTTGACGCGGCTCTTCTGGGCCTTTACCCTATCCGAGCTGAGCGTGAAGATCAGTTTTGAACCAGATTCAAATTCAGCTCTAAGGCAAGAGACTTCATCGAACAGCCTTTCCTCTCCGGGTGGCAGCGTCCTTTTC
>QRFJ01000024.1:23848-47250 GCA_006176705.1 Cocos nucifera
AGTTGTAACATGAATTCTTTTTTGGTTATGTAAATTTTTGAATTTTCTCTGCGTTTTCATATTGTTTGTTTGTATTTTGTTTATTTCTTATTTATGATTTTTATAATGGTCATGGACCATAGCAATAAATTTTTTAGTTAAGAAATTATATGGAAGTGCAAAGTTGTAGTTAGATTATGTACCCTCACCGACTCTCAAGCCCCTAGCTTGCTTTACCATGGTAGTAGACCTGGAGACCAATTGCTTGGATGGATTTGATAGTAACCAGCTTTGATTGTTTGTGAACAGCGGGGATTGAGTGAAGGAAAAATCTAGTTTTTTCCTCTCGAAAGATAGGATCGGATCTAATCAATTTAAAATAAATTTTTTTTAAAAAAAATTTATAATTTTGATCAGATTAATAGTATTTAGATTTGATTGGAATAATCTCTGTAACAAATTCTCTCTTTTCCTACTCCTCCAACTGATGGATCACTGCATTGCATTCGACATTCACGGCCGACACAGAGTCGAAGCACGCATGCCGAAGATTGGCCATCTTACGATAAGCCGACTCAAGTTTGGCCATGTCGTGAGCCCACTATTAATAAAAAATAAGTCAAGTTGGTAAAAAAAAAGAAAAAAAAAAGAAAAAGAGAGAAAAGAAGAAGGTAAAAGGTAGAGGAAAAGGTAGTGGAAAGTTATTGGCTTATCCCAATCAATGTTGGGTGAAATGACCCAAACATCTCGTTCAAGGTCCGACGCCTCCTCAACTCCCGATCAATCAGAAGAAGGATGGCGTGAACCAAGTTTCTTGCCAGTTAAGGATCGGAAAAAGCCGACCCACCTTCCAGAACCTGAACGTCAAGATGCTCATAATCCATATACCCACGGTTGGAAGCATCACTCCGAATCGGTGCAGACAAAGCTGGCACCTTCCCTTTCCTCCCACCCGACGATTGTTCGAGAGGTGCCGACATCCACTCGAGCGTGGATGGGGACTGTGAACGCCCCCCACGAGCTGAGGTTGATCGGGGGGCAGGCACGACAATAGTCGATTGAGCTATCGATGATGGAGCGACAATCGGAGCATCAACAATGATAACATCTTCCTCCAACCAAGTAACGGTTAGAGGGGCTTTAGAAAACACTGCCGCCACTGGAGCACGTAGGGCGACAACGGGAATACAAAAACATCCAGAAAGGGTCGTCGAAGGAGCATCAACAGTCGGAGCATCAACTGCTCGACCCTTCTTCAGCACGCACGATGGGCCGACGTCGGATGCCGCCCTCTTTCGAGTGGCAAACTGGTGGACTTCATCCATAGAGATTCTAAGAGGAAGATGCATCCCTACAAAACTAAATAATGAAGTCAGATCAATGTTGAAAACCAACCGAATGAAGAAAAAGATAATTATGGACACCGCATGTACCTACGGACGATGCCGGATCAAGTTCGGCATCGTACAGAGACTCTTCAGTATTCAGCTCTTCTTGCAAGGGAACTCTCATATCCTTCAGCCAAAGAAAATTCTCTTGATCGGCTGGATCCATCCGACTATTTTTATTTGGAAGGATATTTGGCTCTCCCCATACTGATGAAAAGTCCCAAGAAGCGGAAGGAGAAATAAAGAAGAACTGGATCTTTCAATCGTGAATAGATGATGGAAGACCGGTGATAAAAGAAAGCCCATTTCTTGGGGTGAAATACCACCATCCATCAGCCTTCGAATGGGGTCGAAGAGCAAAGAAAGGTCTAAACAAAGAAAGCCGAAGAGTCGTTGGGATTAACCGACATAGCAAAGCAAAGAAGATCAAAAGTCGAACAGAGTTCGATGCTAACTGGGTTAGACATACCCTATAATAATCAAAAATATTTCAGAGGAACCCCGAAATAGGAAACCTAAGGCCCGACCTAAGTTTTTCTATATAAAAAGCTATAAATCCCGATGGAGGCAAATTCATCCAACCATCGGGGCCAGCAGCCAACAATCGAAAGCCCTCTAGGATCCGATACTGATTTCAAAGTCGCTCCATGATCGATGTCGTTAGGGTAGAAGCTTCGGCTGCTGGACCTCATGATAAACTACTATGATCAGCCATGCACGCAATAATAAAACAAAAAGAAAGAAACAAAGATGTCAAAGAAAAGGTTCGAACTTCGAACCTGAGGGCTAAAGGATAAGAGAATAAACAAAATTCTCAAAAGCTACTACTGTTGAAAGAGTGAAAGAAAAATGATCGGGGGGGGGGGTGACCAGTATATATAGAACCCACCTACGGTCAAGATGCACAAAAACCTCATCAGATGCTGACACATGTCGGTCGAAGAGCGGCTGAACATCAAATCTCTTGAGCTCCATAATCATCCATTTATTAATGATGACTGTTGCAATCTCCAAAGCGTCGGACAATAAGTTTTTATCAAAGATCCTGAAGATCATAAATGATAAGCGGCAAAACGAAATTCAAGGCAGCACCACATGTTAACCCCCTGCGTTCGGTGCATCAAGATAAAATGTTAAATCATCACACCGAACTTGGGCATGAGGGGCAACTATTGGGAGATATCAAGCCAATGCCTAACTCGCCAACCTATCCATCAATCGACGATCGACCGACCATCAGACGATGACCATCATCTGGCGATTGATAATCGATAATAAAAAGGACTAGCTGATCGATGAAAAGTCTTCAAATTGATCAATAATGATCAGCCAATTTTTAAATAAGCCAACCGATCGGAGGTCGATTGACCCTAGATATACTGATCGATCGATCATCGGTCGACCCAAAATATGCCGAGCAATCATCGAATATTTTATAAACAACTCATCCGACTTCTGATCAGTCCTATAAAACTGCCTCCAAGAAAAGTGGACAATAATGATTAGTGGGTAGTTCTAACCACCTCCCCATGATCGCATTACGTCGGAAGAAGAGGGACCCACATACTAAATGGTTATCATTCTGACACCTATAAAAAGAAGGTAAAGTAACTAGTTTGGTAGGACATATCTAATACTTTTAGAGCAATCTCTATCACTTTGCTCTCAGATTTCTATTCAACCAGTCCATCCTACTAACTTAAGCATCGGAGGGTTTCCATCGGAGCCAACTCCGATCAGTGTGGACTTAGCTTTACAGATTTTTCGGCATTGATTCGCAGGCATAGGTAGATTGACCGCAACAATGCTCAAATTTGTTGTTCCTCGTATCTCATATCCAAATGTAAATTCTTTCTGCAACTTTCACAACAATATGACCTCTAAACCGCATCAATGCAAGTTTGCCGATTCTTGGATTTCATATATCATGCTCATCTTGTCATTATTCTCTGGGTTGGGTATCAATTTTTTATTCTAGTTCATTCCCATGTTGGTAAATCATTTAGGCACAAAAATCATGATTCCGCTAGGCACAAAAATCATTTAGTTTATTATAAGAAAATTTATTGTCATATGCAACATTTACATATTTTATAAACATATTGTATAATGCTATGACATGTATAATTAAAAATAGAGCATACTCTATTATATTTCTTATGTTATATATGTTATATTACTAGTAAACATGCCAATGCACATTGAACTAAAGTACTTAAAGAAAAAATTATTTTTTAAGTTTTGTTAAATGAACATCAAGAATTTTGGTTTTTCAAGTCATAGAAGTTTTATACGTAAGCTTTGAACTTATTTGAGTAGGATAAATAAAAGGGTTTGGCAAGTCTATTTGACATGTTGACTTTACATTAGTTCATAAAAGCAAGATTATTTTGCACACTAAATTTGTTGTCTTTCTTAGTGGGAATGAAAAGTTTTCACCATGACAAAGTGCAAGGAATGGGATTTCAGAAAATTTTTTTGACAACAATGGGATTCTAGTTTTTAATTCATCCAATTGCATCTAACAAATAGAAATAAATAAGTCATAATGTCCATCCAATAGAGACCAACCAATATTTAGAATTCCAAATAACACAAACTACAAAAGATTTGTAAAAGCAAAATTCCCTAACAACACGAAAACTACAAAAGATATGAGAAGGCAAAAGTTGGGTCAATTGCCTAGGAGCTACTAACTAAAAATATGATGTTAAAGTACTTGACTTATCAAGCCAAATGCTTGTTTTTTCTGTTGCACACCTCTCATCGATCAAACTCTGGTATTGTTAATGGGCCTCTAGTTTGGAGATGACCCGGGCTACCATCTTTGATTTTCAATATTTAAGCTGTAGGGCTAGCCCAGGATTTTGCTTATCTCTTGAATTATGGTTAATTCTTTCTATACCACTTGTGGTGTAAAAAATCAGATGTGGAGTGCACCGCTTTATTTGATTGATACATATGGTACTTTCGTGGCATTACGTGATGTATATCACTTTCCATCCAACTAGGCATCTGAAGGTATAAAGAAAATAGATGTATTTTATCATTCCATCACTGAGCATATTTAATATACATCATATTCTATTTTCTAATTTTAACATGATGAAAATACTCTTTCCTTCCAAGATTAAGTATTTTTACTATTTGACAGTCAGATTGAATATTTCAATGCTATTTTTTTCTTTCTTTTTTTCTCATTTTGTTGAGCTTCTGGTTAAGCATCTGAATGTCAAAGATTTAGTCTATAACGAGAAGTATGCATTCAATCTTATTGGCTAGCATCTAGATAGTATTATCCATCCAAGCAATATATCCTATTCATCAGATAAAATACATCTATAGATTCTTTAATATATTTTTTTGCAGTTCTTTTAATATAATAGTTTCTTTGATAGTTAAACACCTGTAGATAAAATTTTATATCAAAATTATGGCATCCTATAGATAAAATATCTTTTAAGTATATTTTTTTAATATTTTTATGATATCTTATGTTAAAATTATGATATGTTATATTAAAATTATGACATCCTATTTATAAAATATCTTCCGAAGATAGCTTTGACAATATTATAGCATATTAGATCATAAATATGATATTATATATTAAAATTATGACATCTTATAGGTAAAATATCATTAAAATATATCTTTTAATATTTTTATAGTATTTCTATATTAAAATTATGGCATCATGTAAGTAAAACATCTCTTAAATATATTTTTTGATATTTTATAATATTCTATATTAAAATTATGATATTTAATATTAAAATTATGATATTTTAGATAATTTTGATAATATTATAATATATCATATTATAAATATAATATTATAGATTAATATTATGATATTCTATAGATAAAATATCTCTCAAGTATATTTTTGATATATTTATGATATCCTACGTCAAAATTATGATATTCTATGTTAAAATTATGACATCTATATGTAAAATATATTTCGAAGATAGTTTTGATAATATTATAGCATACTAGATCATAAATATGATATTAAATATTAAAATTATGATATTTTATAGGTAAAATATTTTTTAAATATATTTTTTAATATTTTTATAGTATTTTTATATCAAAATGATAGTATTTTATAGGTAAAATACCTCTCAAATTTATTTTTTGATATTTTTATGATATTCTATGTTAAAATTAATATATTTTATTTTAAAATTATGACATCTTATATATAAAATACTTTTCAAAGATAGTTTTGATAATATTATAATATGATATATTATAAATATAATATTATAGATTAATATTATGATATACTATAGGTAAAATATCTTTTAAGTATATTTTTTAATATTTTTATGATATCTTATATCAAAATTATCATATTCTATATTAAAATTATGACATTCTATATATGAAATACTTTTTAAAGATAGTTTTCATAATATTATAGCATACTAGATCATAACTATAATATCATATATTAAAATTATGATATCTTATAGATAAAATATCTTTTAAATATATTTTTTAATATTTTTATAATATTTTTATATCAAAATTATGATATTTTATAGATAAAATATCTCTTAGATATATTTTTTGATATATTTATGATATTTTATGTTAAAATTATGATATTCTATATTAAAATTATGACATCCTATATGTAAAATATTTTTTAAAAATAATTTTGATAATATTATAATATACTAGATCATAAATATTATATTATATGTTAATATCATGATATTCTGTAGTTAAAATATCTCTAAAATATTTTTTTTTTAATATTTTTATGACATTCTACGTTAAAATTATGATATTTTATATTAAAATTTTGACATCCTATATGTAAAATATCTTTCGAAGATAGTTTTAAAAATATTACAGTATACTAGATTATAAATATGATATTATATATTAAAATTATAACATCTTGTAGGTAAAATATCTTTTAAATATATCTTTTGACATTTTTATGGCATTCCTATATCAAAATTATAGTATTCTGCAGATAAAATATCTCTCAAATATATTTTTTAATATTTTTATAACATCCTATATCAAAATTATGATATTTTATATTAAAATTATAATATCTTATATGTAAAATATCTTTCAAAAATAGTTTTGATAATGTTATAATATATTAGATTATAAATATAATATTATAGATTAATATTATGATATTCTATAACTAAAATATCTTTTAAATATATTTTTTTGATATTTTTATGGCATTCTACATTAAAATTATAATATTCTATGCTAAAATTATGATATCCTATATATAAAATACCTTCTAAATATAGTTTTAATAATATTATAGCATACTGATCATAAATATGATATTATATATTAAAATTATAATATCTTATAGGTAAAATATTTTTTAAATATATTTTTTGATATTTTTATGACATTCTTATGTCAAAATTATAGCATCCTACAAGTAAAATATCTCTTAAATATATTTTTTAATATTTTTATAATATTTTATATTAAAATTATAATATCCTGTATGTAAAACATCTTTCAAAGATAATTTTGATAATGTTATAATATCTAGATCATAAATACGATATTATATAGTAATATTATGACATCATCCAGCTAAAATATTTTTAAATATATTTTTTGATATTTTTATGATATTCTACATCAAAATTATGATATTCTATATTAAAATTATGATATCCTATATGTAAAACATCTTTTGAAGATAATTTTGATAATATTATAACATATAAGATCATAAATATGATATTATATATTAAAATTATGATATCTTATAGGTAAAACATCTTCTAAATATATTTTTTAATATTTTTATAGCATTTTTATGTTAAAATTATAGCATCTTATAGGTAAACTATCTCTCAGATATATTTTTAAAAATTTTTATAATATCTTACGTCAAAATTATGATATTTTATATTAAAATTATGATATTCTATATGTAAAATATCTTTTAATGATAGTTTTAAAAATATTATAATATACTAAATCATAAATATGATATTATATATTAATATTATGATATTCTCTAACTAAAATATCTCTTAAGTATATTTTTTAACATTTTTATGACATCTTACGTCAAAATTATGACATTCTATGTTAAAATTATGATATTCTATATATAAAATATCTTTCGAAGATAGTTTTAACAATATTATAGCATATAAGATCATAAATATAATATTATATATTAAAATTATAATATCTTATAGGTAAAATATTTTTTAAATATATTTTTTGATATTTTTATAGCATCTTTGTATCAAAATTATGACATCCGATAGGTAAAACACCTCTTAGATATATTTTTTAATATTTTTATGATATTCTATATAAAAATTATGATATTTTATATAAAAATTATGACATCCTGTATGTAAAATATCTTTCAAAGATAGTTTTGATAATATTATAATATATTAGATCATAAATATGATATTATAAGTTAATATTATAACATCCTATAGCTAAAATATTTTTTTAAATATATTTTTTTAATATTTTTATGATATTCTACGTCAAAATTATGATATTCTATATTAAAATTATAATATTTTATTTATAAAACATCTTCTAAAGATAATTTTGATAATATTATAGGATATTAGATCATAAATATGATATTATATGCTAAAATTATAATATCATATAGGTAAAATATCTTTTAAATATATCTTTTGATATTTTTATGATATTTTTATATCAAAATTATGATATCCTATGGATAAAATATATTTTAAATATATTTTTTAATATTTTTATGACATGTTATATCAAAATTATGATATTTTATGTTAAAAGTATGACATGTTGTATGTAAAATATCTTTCGAAGATAGTTTTGATAATATTATAATATACTAAATCATAAATATGATATTATAGATTAATATTATGAGATTCTACAGACAAAATATATCTCAAGTATATTTTTTTGATATTTTTATTATATCCTACATCAAAATTATGATATTCTATATTAAAATTATGACATTCTGTATGTAAAATATTTTTTGAAAATAATTTTAATAATATTATAGCATACTAGATCATAAATATGATATTATATATTAGAATTATAATATCTTGTAGGTAAAATATCTTTTAAATATATTTTTTGATATTTTTATGATATTTTTATATCAAAATTATGGCATCCTATAGCTAAAATACTTTTCAGATATTTTTTTGATATTTTTATGACATCCTATATCAAAATTATGATATTTTATATTAAAATTATAACATCTTATATGTAAAATATCTTTCAAAGATAATTTTGATAATGTTATAATATATTAGATCATAAATATAATATTATAGATTAATAGTATAATATTTTATAGCTAAAATATTTTTAAATATATTTTTTAAATATTTTTATGACATCCTACATCAAAATTATGATATTTTATATTAAAATTATAATATCCTATATGTAAAACGCCTTTTAAAGATAGTTTTGACAATATTATAGTATACTAGATCACAAATATGACATTATATATTAAAATTATGTTATCTTATGAGTAAAATATTTTTTTAATATATTTTTTTGATATTTTTATAGCATTCTTATATCAAAATTATAGTATCCTGCAGATAAAATACTTTTTAGATATATTTTTTAATATTTTTATGATATTCTATGTCAAAATTTTGATATTCTATGTTAAAATTATGATATTTTGTATATAAAACATCTTCTAAACATAGTTTTAATAATGTTATGGTATACTGGATCATAAATATAATATTATAAGTTAATATTATGACATCTTATAGCTAAAATACTTTTTAAGTATATTTTTTTGATATTTTTATAATATTCTATATTAAAATTATATTATTCTATATTAAAATTATGATATCTTATATGTAAAATATCTTTCAAAGATAGTTATAACAATATTATAGCATACTAGATCATAAATATGATATTATATGTTAAAATTATGATATCTTATAGGTAAACTCTTAAATATATTTTTTGATTTTTTTATGATATTTCTATATCAAATTATGGCATCCTGCAAGTAAAACAACTCTCGAATATACTTTTTTAATATTTTTATTATATTTTATATCAAAATTATAATACTCTATGTAAAAATTATGATCTAGAATATCATAATTTTATATTTATAAATATTTATATATTAAAATTATGATATTGTATATTAAAATTATGATATTATAGGCTAAAATTATAATATTCTACTAAAGAAATCATTCTCGAATATCATAATTTGGATATTTTGGTCAAAATTATGATATTCTATCATAAAAAATTAAGACATTAAAAATTATGATATTATAAGTTAGAATTATGATATGCTACTATAGAAAATATCCACGAACATAAAATTATAATATTCTATATCAAAATTATGATATTTTATATTAAAATTATTACATCCTATAGATAGAACATTTTCTAAAGATAGTTTTGATAATATTATGATATCTTAGATTAAAATTATGATATTCTAGATTAATATTATAACATTCTATAGATAAAATATCTTTTAAATTTATTTTATAATATTTTTATAAAATATTAGATTAAAATTATAATATTATAAATTAATATTATGACATGTTATAAGTATAACATCTCTAAATGGATACTTTATATCTTCTATATATATTTTTTAACTTTAAATAATCTTCTGTATATCTTCTATAAAAATTTCTATAAATGATAAGATGGATGAGATTTCATGAGGCAATTTTCTTGAAAATCTATCTTTTTTTAGTATACTACATATAGATAATAATTTATAGCAATAAGAGAAGCACAGAAGGAGTAAGAGATGAGATTATCGAGGATAAAATATTATAAATTTTTTATTTATTATAATTTATAAATTAAATATTTTAATTTTATCAAAATATGAAATATATTGTAGTAAATGATTTAAAAAATCTATCACTTTAATAAAATATCATCTTAAATTTTTGCAAGTATTGCATTCAAGGACATTTTCTATGATGGGATGTCATAATTTTAACTTATAATATCATAATTTTAACTCAAAATATCATAATTAAATCTATGTTTGAGAATTTTTTTGATAGAATATCATAAATTAAACTTATAAGATAATAATTTTGATCTAGAATATCATAATTCTGCATTCATAAATATTTTTTTATGATAGAATATTATAATTTTAATCTATAATATTATAATTTTGATGTAGAATATCATAATTATGCATTCATGGATATTTTTTATAGTAGAATATCATAATTTTAATATATAATATCATAATTTTGACATAAAATATTTTAATTTTTTATTTATGAATATTTTTTATGGTAGAATAACATAATTTTAACCTACAAATATCCATGAAAGTAAAGTTATGACATTCTGAATCAAAATTATGATATTATATATTAAATTTATGATATTCTATTATTAAAAATATCTTTAAATATAGAATTATAATATTTTGGGTCAAAATTATGATATTTTATATTAAAATTATGACATTCTGTAATAGAAAATATCTATTAATACAGAATTATTATATTCTAGATTAAAATTATGATATTATAGATAAAAATTATGATATTTTATCATGAATATAAAATTATAATATTCTGTATTAAAATTATGATATTTTTGATAGAAAATATACATAAATATAGAATTATGATATTCTATGTTAAAATTATGATATTATATATTAAAATTATGATATTCTACTATAGAAAATATCCTCGAATGAAAAATTATGATATCTTGATCAAGATTATAATATTGAAGATTAAAATTATGATATTTTATAATAGAAAATATCTATGAATAAAAAATTATAATATTCTTTATCAAAATTATGATATTGTTAGTTAAAATTATAAAATTCTATCATCGAAAAATATAATCAAATGAAGTATTATTATATTATGGATCTAAATTATGATATTATAGTTTAAAATTATCATATTTTGCAATAGAAAACATCCACGTACATAAAATTTTAAAATTCTTGATCAATATTATAATATTGTAGATTAAAATTATAATATTCTATCATAGAAAAATTTTTTAAATAAAGAAATATGACATCCTGAATCAAAATTAAGATATTGCTGATTAAAATTATGACATCCTACCATAGAAAATATCTTTAAATATAATAGCTTGCAGAAACTTAAGATGATATTTTATTAAAGTAATAGATTTTTAAAACCATCTATTATAATATATTTTATATTTTGATAAAATTAAAATATCTAATTTATAAATTATGATAAATAGTAAAAAATTTATAATATTTTATCATTAATCATTTCCGCTGTAATTCCTTCTATGCTTCTCTTCTTGTCATAAGTTATTATTTATATATGATGCGCTAGAATAAGACGGATTTTCAAGACAATCACCTTATGAAGCATCATCGAACTAATCATTTATAGGAATCTTTATAGAAGATGTACAGAGAATTATTTGAAATCAAAAAATATATATAGAAGACATAAATATATATAAGATATCATAATTTTAATATAAAATATCATAAAAATATTAAAAAATTATACCTGAAAGATATTTTAGCTATAAGATGTTATAATATTAACCTATAATATCATATTTATAATCTAGTATACTATAGTATTATCAAAATTACTTTCGAAAGATATTTTACATATAGGATGTTATAATTTTAACAAAGAATATCATAATTTTGATATAAGATATCATAAAAATATTAAAAAATATATCTAAAAGATGTTTTACCTGTAGAATGCCATAATTTTGATATAAAAATACTATAAAAATATCAAAAAATATATTTAAAAAATATTTTATCTATAAAATATCATAATTTTAATATATAATATTATATTTATGATCTAGTATGCTATAATATTATCAAAATTATCTTCGAAAGATATTTTACATACAGGATGTTATAATTTTAACATAAAATATCATCATTTTAATGTAGAATATTATAAAAATATCAAAAATATATACTTGAGAGATATTTTAGCTATAGGATATCATAATATTAATTTAAAATATAATATTTATGATCTAGTATGTTATAATATTGTCAAAACTATCTTTGAAAGTTATTTTACATGCAAGATATCATAATTTTAACATAGAATATCATAATTTTGACATAAGATATTATAAAAATATCAAAAAATATACCTAAAAGGTAATTTACCTACAAGTGTCATAATTTTAATATAAAAATATCATAAAAATATTAAAAGATATATTTAGAAGATATTTTACCTATAAGATATTATAATTTTAATATATAATATCATATTTATCATCTAATATATAATAATATTATCAAAACTACCTTTGAAAAATATTTTATATATAGGATATTATAATTTTAACATAAAATATCATAATTTTGATGTATAATATCATAAAAATATTAAAAAATATATTTAAGAGGCATTTTAGTTATAGGATGATATAATATTAATCTATAATATCATATTTATGATCTCGTATATTATAACATTGTCAAAACTATCTTCAAAAAGTGTTATACATACAGTATGTCATAATTTTAATATAAAATATCATAATTTTGACATATGAGTCATAAAAATATTAAAAAATATATCTGTGAAGTATTTTACTATATGATGCTATAATTTTGACATAGAAATACTATAAAAATATCAAAAATTTTATTTAAAAAATATTTTACCTATAACATGTCATAATTTTAATATATAATGTTATATTTATGATCTAGTATACTATAATATTATCTATCTTTGGAAGGCATTTTACATATAGGATGTCATACTTTTAATATAGAATATCATAATTTTAACATAAGATATCATAAAAATATTAAAAAATAAATTTAAAAAATATTTTAGTTATAAAATATCATAATATTAATTTATAATATCATATTTATGATCTAATATATTATAACATTATCAAAATTATTTTTGAAAGGTATTTTACATACAGGATGTCATAATTTTAACATAGAATATCATAATTTTGATATAGGATGTCATAAAAATATCAAAAAATATACTTAAAAGATATTTTACCTACAGAATATCATAATTTTGATATAAAAATATTAAAAAATATATTTAAAAGATATTTTATCTATAAGATATCATAATTTTAATATATAATATCATATTTATGATCTAGTATACTATAATATTATCAAAATTATCTTCAAAAAATATTTTATATATAAGATATTATAATTTTAATATAGAATATTATAATTTTGATGTAAAATATAAAAAATATTTAAAAAATAAATTTAAAGATATTTTAGCTATAAAATATCATAATATTAATCTATAATATCATATTTATAATCTAGTATGTTACAATACTGTCAAAACTATCTTCAAAAAATATTTTATATATAGGATCGATGTCATAATTTTAACATAGAATATTATAATTTAGACATAAAATATCATAAAAATTTTAAAAAATATATCTAAGAGATATTTTATCTACAAGATGCCATAATTTTGATATAAAAATATCATAAAAATATCAAAAGATATATTTAAAGATATTTTATCAATAAAATATTATAATTTTTATATATAATATTATATTTATGATCTAGTATGCTATAATATTATAAAAACTATCTTCGAAAGATATTTTACATATAGAATTTTATAATTTTAATATAAAATATTATAATTTTAACATAGGATATCATAAAAATATTAAAAAAATATACTTAAGAGATATTTTATCTATAGAATGTTATAATATTAATCTATAATATCATATTTATGATCTAGTATATTATAATATTATCAAAATTATATTCAAAAAATATTTTACATATAGAATGTCATAATTTTAATATAGAATATCATAATTTTGATATAGAATATCATAAAAATATCAAAAAATATATCTGAGAGATATTTTATCTGAATAATTTTATAATTTTGATATAAAAATATCAAAACATATATTTGAAAGATATTTTACCTATAAGATATTATAATTTTAACATATAATATCATATTTATGATCTAGTATATTATAATATTATCAAAATTATTTTTAGAAGGTATTTTACATACAAAATATCATTATTTTAATATAGAATATCATAATTTTGATGTAGAATATCATAAAAATATTTTAAAAATAAATTTTAAAAATATTTTAATTATAAAATGTCATAATATTAATCTATAATATCATTTTTATGATGTAATATATTATAATATTATCAAAACTATCTTTGAAAGATATTTTACATATAGGATGTTATAATTTTAACATAAAATATCATAAAAATATCAAAAAAATATATCCGAGAGTTATTTTATCTACAGAATGTCATAATTTTGATATAAAAATATTATAAAAATATCAAAAAAAATTAGAAGATTTTTTATTCAATAAGATATCATAATTTTAACATATAATATCATATTTATGATCTAGTATGCTATAATATTATCAAAATTATCTTTGAAAGATATTTTATATATATAGTATATAATAATTTTAATATAGAATATTATAGTTTTGATATAAGATATCATAAAAATATTTTAAAAAAATATTTAAAAGATATTTTAGCTAAATAATATCATAATATTAATCTATAATATTATATTTATGATATAATATATTATAATATTATCAAAACTATCTTCAAAAGATGTTTTACATACAGAATATCATAATTTTAATATAAAATATCATAGTTTTGATATAGAATGTCATAAAAATATCAAAAAATATATCTAAAAAATATTTTATCTACATATTTTTTATATAAAAATATCATAAAAATATTAAAAAATATATTTAAAAGATATTTTATCTATAAAATATCATAATTTTAATATATAATATTATATTTATGATTTAGTATGCTATAATATTATCAAAACTATCTTCGAAAGATGTTTTATATATAAAGTATCATAATTTTAACATAGAATATTATAATTTTGACATAAGATATCATAAAAATATCAAAAAAATATATTTAAAAAATATTTTAGCTACAGGATATTATAATATTAATCTATAATATAAAATTTATGATCTAGTATATTATAACACTATCAAAACTATATTTGGAATGCATATTACATGTAGGATATCATAATTTTAACATACAATATCATAATTTTGATATAGAATTCCATAAAAATATTTAAAAATATACCTAAAATATGTTTTACTTACAAAATGCCATAATTTTGACATAAAAATATCATAAAAATATCAAAAGATATATTTAGAAGATATTTTACTTATAAAATATCATAATTTTAATATATAATATTATATTTATGATCTAGTATGCTATAATATTGTAAAAACTATCTTTGAAAAATATTTTACATATAGGATGTCATAATTTTAATATAGAATATCATAATTTTGACGTAGGATATCATAAAAATATCAAAAATATATAGTTGAGAAATATTTTACCTATAAAATATCATAATATTAATCTATAATATTATATTTATAATTTATTATATTATAAAATTATCAAAACTACCTTCGAAAGATATTTTATATACAGAATATTATAATTTTAATATAAAATATCATAATTTTGATGTAAAATATCATAAAAATATCAAAAAATATATCTGAGAGATGTTTTACCTATAGAATATCATAATTTTGATATAAAAATATTAAAAAATATATTTAAAAGATATTTTATCTATAATATATCATAATTTTAACATATAATATCATATTTATATTCTAGTATGCTATAATATTGTCAAAACTATCTTCGAAAGATATTTTATATATAGAATATAATAATTTTAACATAAAATATAATAATTTTGACGTAGGATATCATAAAAATATTAAAAAAATATACTTAAGAGATATTTTATCTGTAGGATATCATAATATTAATCTATAATATAATATTTATGATCTAGTTATTATAATATTATCAAAACTATCTTCGAAAGATATTTTACATATAGGATATCATAATTTTAACATAAAATATTATAATTTTAATATAGGATATCATTAAAATATTAAAAAAATATTTAAAAGATATTTTATCTATAGAATGCCATAATTTTGATATAAAAATATTATAAAAATATTAAAAATATATTTGACAGATGTTTTACCTATAAGATATCATAATTTTAATATATAATATCATATTTATGATTTAGTATGCTATAATATTATCAAAACTATCTTCGAAAGACGTTTTACATATAGGATATCATAATTTTAATATAAAATATCATAATATTTTAATGTAGAATATTATAAAAATATAAAAAAAATATACTTGAAAGGTGTTTTACCTACAGGATGCTATAATTTTAACATAAAATTTTATCTATAGGTATTTAACTATCAAAAAAGCTATTATATTAAAAGAACTGCAAAAAATATATATTAAAAAATCTACATATGGCATTTTACTTGATGAATGAGATATATTACTTAGATTGATAATATTATGTACATGCTAGCCAACAAGATCGAATGTATACTTCTTACTACAAACTAAATCTTGGACATTCAGATGCTTAAGTAAAAAGTCAATAAAATGAAAAAAAAAAAGAAAAGAGTAGCATTTAAAATGTTCAACCTGACTGTCAAATAGTAAAAATACTTTATCTTGATGGAAAAGGATATTTTCATCATATTAAAATTAGAAAGTAGAATATGATGTACATTAAATGTGCTCAATGATGAAATGGCAAAATACTTTATTTTTTTTATGCCTTTAGATGCCTAGTTAGATGGAAAGTGACATATATCACGTCTTGCCACAAAAGCATCATATGGACCAATCAGATGAGGCAGTGCACTCCATATCTAAATTTTTACATTACAGAGTAGAAAGAATTACTCCTTGAATTATAGCTAAACGGGCTTGACAAAAGAAACATGCCAGCTGGAATATTGCAGGCTGAGCCTTCTCCAATCATTGCTTATTGTTCCTTATTAGCAACCATAAAATTTTGAACTTGAAGTGGCACGCAAGTTCATCGTAGGTGAGCAAGTGGGCATAACAAGCCTCTCTATTCCTCCTCCCATTTTAGCAGCATTTATTATAATTTAATGATAGCAATGCTTAATCATTTAATCTATTTAACTTATTAAAAATAAAATAAAATTATCTATTTAATAAAATGATCAACTGATCATATTTCAATCTAAATTTCTAGGATGATGTATAAATAAACCAAATGCAGTTTAATAGGTTTTAAATCTATCCCATATCCAATGGATCCCTATCTTATCCGACCCAATGCAATTGCCTTATTGCAACATAAACCTCGCATCTTCCAAAGCAATTGTATTCACTCAATTTATGTAGTATTTGATATATGCTAGAACAATATATCTTCAATAATCAATCTTAGGTTCATTTAGTTGGAGGTAATCTGGTATGAAAAAATGATTTTCATGTTAGATTATCATGTTTGGTATGAAAAATAGAAGAGAAAGATGATAAAAAAATATGGTGATTCTCATGCTTATTTTTTGAAGAGAGAAGGTAAAATAAATACCATGAGGGATCGGTATTTAATAAATTCTCAAATGATGATAATCCATATTTGATAAAAATACCTCCAATAAATTTGTATATGTTATCATTGAATTTATTATAATATCTTTCCAAATTCATTCAATAAAAAAATTTTACATAAAAATTAAGATAGAGATGATATTATGTAAAAAGCTATATAATTATAGTCATTATATAAAAACTAATTTGAGATGATAATGCTATCCTAGTACTAAAAATTATTTTATGTTGAAGGATATATTTATAAATTTGATCATATTTCTATGTAGATTTACCTCCAATCAAACATATTAATCTTTTTTCAGTATTATTTTTTAAAATAATTTTTCTACCAATCAAATATAGTAAAATCTATTTTTTAACTATTTTTTAGATAAATAATTTTTAAAAATTATTAGATTATTTCATAATCTAATATACTTCAATCAAATAGATCTTCAATGAAATAATATTTATGCATTATAAGTTCTATCCATAAATATGAGTTTTTTTAAAAAAAATAAAAAGTTAATATACTGAAAACTAAAAAAAAAAAAAACACCCCTCATGCCATGGCTCCACTAACTGCCACACAAAAAATACTAGGCTCAGCGCCATTAACCACTCACGTTCAAACCTCCCTTGTTGATTTCCCTCTCCACCACGTTTCATCTACCATGACCAAATCCTCCTCCCCCATCCCTCCTCCACTCACGACCCCCTCCACTTCCTCCCAACTGCCAATCCCCCCGTCTCTCTCTCTCTCTCTCTCTCTCTCTCTCTCTCTCTCCTTCCGTGACCAAATCCTTATCCCTGTATCCCTCTACCATCACCAAAACTCTCCTTTCACCTCACTCTCCCCCTTAAAGAAAATATAACGAAGAAAACTACTCTCTATTCCTCCATTCCTCTTTCCTTCACCACCAGCCTTTAGTCAAAGTTTTATATTAAACAAAACAAAATTTTCTTACCCTTTCTCTTCTCTCTCCTTTAGTCCTGTGAAAAATCCCCAATTCGCACTTCTTGGGACCGAATAATTAAACAACAAATTCCAAACTCCAAAACAAAGAAAAGAAACCTACCAAAGAAAAAGTAAAGAGATGTCAGGCGGAGTAGGCCCAACCGCCGGCGGCGACGACATCCGGCTGCCGAAAGAGGAGGAGGAGGAGGAGGAGGAGGAGAAGGTGAAGTACCACCACCCCGCCGCCGCCGCCAACTCCCCCCGCCACCGCTTC
Source organism: Cocos nucifera (assembly GCA_006176705.1). Taxonomy (NCBI): domain Eukaryota; kingdom Viridiplantae; phylum Streptophyta; class Magnoliopsida; order Arecales; family Arecaceae; genus Cocos; species Cocos nucifera. The sequence goes on from QRFJ01000024.1 coordinate 42,997, forward strand.
TTCTCCTTCCGACAGCTCAACGCCCTCGCCGTCGTCATCGTGCTCTCGGCCTCCGGCATGGTCGCAGCCGCCGACCTCGCCTTCGCCCTCTTCTCCCTCGTGTACCTCCACCTCCTCTCCTCCGCCGCCTTCCCCCCATCATCCTCCTCCCCCGTCCCCGAGCCCCCGGTCTTCGGCTACCGCAACCCCATCCTCGCCGCCTACGTCGCCGTCGGCGCCCTCCTCGGCCTTCTCCTCCCCATCGCCTACATCCTCGACGGCGTCCTCGCCGGCGACAAGGAGGGCATCAAGGCCGCCGCACCCCACGTCTTCCTCCTGGCCGCCCAGGTCTTCCTCGAGCAAGTCACCTTCTCCGGCCGCTTCTCCCTCCCCATCCGCGCCTTCGTCCCCATCTTCTACAACACGAAGCGCCTGTTCACCCTCGCCGACTGGGTCCGCCACGAGATCGGCAAGGTCGAGGACGATCACGGCTCGCCGAGGAGGTTGTTCGCCGGCCGGGCGCTTGCCGTCGCCAATGTGGGATTCTGGGCCTTCAACCTGTTTGGGTTTTTGCTCCCCGTCTATCTCCCCAGGGTCTTCAAGAGATACTACGGCGGTGGTTATGATAATAAGGTCGAGGGCCTCAAGGCTAAATAGTCATCGGTTATCTGCCTATCTATCTGTTATCTGCCGATCTATCTATTGTTACCATATGACCTTGGATGTTCCTATTTCTTCTTCTTTTTTTTCTTTCTTTCTTCTACGTGGAAACAGTTGGGTTGGATTTTACTTTTTCTGAGTCTTGGTTTTGTGCAATTTGAATCAAAGGCAATTAATAAGAATTGTATGTATTGGATTATGGTTTTTCCCCATTTTTCTTTTTTCCGTGTGTGTGTGTGCGTCAAAAGTAATGCAGTATAGAAAATGTGACTTGCCTAGTTTGCAGCTAAGAAAATGTTATATATGCTTCCATTGTATCATAATTGTAGCCGAGTGCATCGTCTATCTGGTGTTAGAAGCAAGAAGGCTCACCTGAATCAGGATCCCTTGCAAAGCCATCTCATTAATCAAAAATTTCTTCCGTTCTTCCCATTTCATCTAAAGAGGGAACTCGGATACTTTTTCTTTCTTCTTTATTATATATCCGATAGCATCTGTAGTAGATTTAGATAAATTTGAGAATTCATCAGTAATGGGTCCTACATACGGCCTTTTAACCAGAAACTAAAATTAAAACCGAACGAACTAAGAAACTATGCAAACAAAGAGAGAGTTTATATGTTCCACCAAAACTCAAAACTACTCTGGGTACACACTCTTGAAGGAGGAAGACTAAATCTTCCTGATCTTTTCGCCTTCTCTTTTTATTCTTTACTGTGATGCATTATCTAAATTCTTTCAAGCACTTGTCCAGCGCAAGCAATTAAGTGTATGTCATCAGCCTCGATGATTTGGACCTCGGATGATCTTCTGGATGCTGCTAAAGCCACAACGAATAATACCGTATGCAGCCGGGACAGAGTGGGAATTTATCCAAGTCCAATATATATACGTTGTCCCGAACAAAAACCAATATTAAGCAGCAAATCAAAAGCAAAATATAATTATTTCTCCTGTTTGCTGGAGAAGGTGAATACTTGGCCAGGGAGCATGTCTCGGGCTGGCCGAGTGGTGTTACTTTAGCTTTTATGTGATGTACCGACTACCATGCTTAACGGGCCTTGAAAGAGCGTTGATGAATGCCGAAGAAAGCACCAAGACACCTACCGTCCAAATTGCAACAGTGCGGCCTTATACGTAAGCAGGCACGAGAGACTAGAAGAAATTATATCCTCCAACATGCCATCAATTATAGCTGCTTGTTTCTATATCGATAGATCAAAATGAGGCTCGTAGGGACGAAAGACCGTGACTGGGGACGTGCACGGCCATTTGGTATATACTGGATATAATTTCTCAGGAGCCAGGCCTAGCTGTTATTGTAGATGGTCCTTTCTCCCACAAAATATTAATTTAATATTAGGGCAAGCTGATGCTCATATGCCAAATATTAGACAAAGAAGAAAAGCCAAGGTTAGTACAATCTACATTCACTATAATAAATATCCTCGGGATATTTACGAGTGCTGCTATAACCAAGAGAAAATATTGTAAATATCTTTACTCATATTTTTATGACATTTTTCTATATAACATCAGCAATTAACTGCCGGTAGCTTTTTAGAAACTATCAATAAAAATATATTTTTTTGCAGCATTAAGAAGCACCTTTAAAAATTTAATTCTAGCATTTTTTTCTGATTTTTTTTATGGTACTTATATATGCCAATAATAAACTATATGCGGTATCCTGGTAGAAGTTCATATATTAACGGTATTTATATATGTAATTATATATATTTTTTATTAGATATTACTGGCACTTTTATTTGCCAGTAGTTGTATAAAATGCCACTATTTAGTTTAAATTGCAACAGTTATCATTAATTTTTTTTGATATTATGCAAATGCTATAAATTTATTATCTAGTAGCACTTCATAATGCTTCCAAAAATTTAGATAACATATTCTCATGTTCAATTCTTATAATACTTATTGCAATCGTATAATATAAACAATAGATTTTGATTATATTTGAGAAAATATTATAATAGCAGATACATTCAGCATATCATAATGCTGAAAACATCATTCGATAATCAAAATGCATCATTAAAATTAATATTTTTCAACATTTCATTTGTATTAAAATATCCAAACCATTGAAGAACAAACTAATAAATTATAGAATTCAAATCAAACAGTCATGTCTCGTATCTTATTTTGACAATCAAGTTTTGTTTTTGTAGTTTGAGCCAACAAAAGAGAAGTCCAATACAAATTCAAAGCATGAAAAGTATTTAAAAAAAAAAAAATCATCAATATTGTCCCACCTAATTGATTCGATCAGTGCTCTACTTGCAAACAACCTACCAAACATAAGAGAGATAATAGTAAGTTAGATTACAGTTCCAATTTGATTATTATAAAAGAATTAAAATGTAAAAATAGTAAATATATAAGTTAAAGGTTAAGCAACTCTTGAACCAGCTGCATCTCTAATAGCTTTATAACGGTCATATTCTCTTATTAGAGGTTCATCATGTTCTATTGAAACCATAATCAAGACTTTCTAGAAGTATAGTCTTGGTGCTACCCCACCAACAATTTTTTGTAGGACTTTTACTTAATAGAATTCCCTCTACAATATGAGGATTAGATCTTCTATTAGGACTTAGTAAGTAAATCTCACATTCATCTTACAATTTAAAATTTTTTTGTTGATATATTAAAATCATAAGGGATATGATACTTTCAAAGATAAGTGAAAAACTTGTACTTGAGAGATTGTTTTATTTCTCCCATTACATAGCCCTTTTCTCTATTTTTTTAACTGTTCCTGCAAGTTTTTATGTATTGTAACTTATAATTTTAATTAAAAAATTAGAAACAAAGCCAGAAACATATTATACAAGAATTAATTATTTATTTTAATATGTGAAACTAAATTCTAAAAAACTATCTATCTTATGGAGTGGAGGCAAGTGATTGCATGATGAGAACTGTGTTTATTGTTCAAGTAACTCTTTATGGGGGCTAGCAGTATTGCGAAGCTAATGTGAACCATAAATCTCAATAAAAAAATGAGACTTTGCAATATAATAGAACTAGGAAAGTAATTACTGGTGTTGGATTATTTTGTTCACATTCTTCTCTTCAGTTAGGTGTATACTCTTCTTGATTCTTCTTCTCTATAGCTTTTAGCCCCGTTATCATTTTAGCAATAAGAGAATGTAATGACCCAATTTTTTCTTCAAATCGCAAATTTTTCATTTTTGTGCTAAGAAATACATGAATCAATTGTGAAGGGATATAAAACATGAAAGCATTTAACATGGATCTATTAGTTAGGAGATGAATTTATCACACCCACTAAACTAAACAAGATAATGAAACAGGAATATATGCAACTTCTTGTAATAGAACAATAAATTTATGGTGATAGCCTGCGACTGATAAAAAATAATAGTAAATGATGTCTTACAAGTTTACTTATAAATTTATAATCCTATAATAGATTGCCTTCGTACTTACTTTAAGGTTCAAGATCAAGAATGAGAAATAAACAAGCCACCCTATAATGCAAATACAATGTCTTATCATCTTTTAATAAATATGATATATTTGTATTGTTAGTAACAGATTTATACTAGATTCTTAATGAATATATATATC
>QRFJ01000024.1:48250-234297 GCA_006176705.1 Cocos nucifera
TTTTGCCCCTAAAATACTATAATTCTTTTTTCAAGTCAAAATTATTAGTAATCTTCTCAAATATTTTGTAATCATCAAAATCAATCCTTGGAGTAATAGCCTTCTTCTTCTTCCCATCTTCCATCTTTTGCTTCTTCATGGACTTCTTCTTTCCAAAAAATGTTCTCTTAGAAGAAGTCTACTCCACAACAAGCACTGAGCCCTTTGAACCTTTCATAGAGAGCTCAGTAGTAACCAACATATTCATAAATTCAGCTAAGATATTTTAAAGTTTATGCATATGGTAGTTCATAATGAACTGCCCATACACATCAGTCAAGGACTGTAGAATTATATCAATCTACAGATCCTAATCTAACTTGACACCGAGCTTCTCAAGCACTTCTAAGTCCATGATCATCATCAGACAATGATCTTGGATTGACTGTCCATCATGCATCTGAGCCTTAAAAAGTTTTTTAGTGACTTAATATTTGGCTGCATGACTCTGTTCACCAAACAACTCTTATAGGTGAGCCAACATTTGGCAGCTAGTCTTTATATCTTCATGTTGGCGCTGACGCTTATCAGATATCGAGTCCAATATGTAATACCTGACTTTATTATCTTCATCCATCTATTTTTTCAAAGACTCTCTCTATTCAGTGGATAGACGAGCTAGTAAAGTAGAAGATCCTGTTCCAACACATGAGTCAACTTCTCGAAATTCAAAATTATTCTAAAATTTCGAAGCCAATCCTTATAGTTGGGTCCATTCAGTCTATGGGTGTCCAGGATACGAGCTAGTGGATTGGATGTAGACATTTTTCTATAGAGAGTCAAAATTTCTAATTAGATTTTATAATTAGACTTAATCAATTTATTTAGAAATTTTATTTTTAAATAAATTAGGCTCCCACTATTTACTTGGATTCCTATACTTTCTTTGCAGAGATACAAAAATCTCCACGATTATAGATTTTTAGTGGATGGTGCAGTCCCACCGACTGGCTCATCACCTCACCTAACAGTTATTGATAATGGATCAATCGATGAGGGGATAACTCTTGTCCAATGATTCTCTAATCATGGTGCACCCTAATCTGATCTTTAATTCATGAAGTTCACCATGTTTGGAATATTGCTCCACTCCTTAGTTAAGTCAGACCCATCATTTGCATAAATTGGATTTCTGATTGGATCTCTCACCGTATCCAAAATATTGAGCCCAACCCATCCTCCAACACGTAGCATCCAATTTCTAATAGACATGATTGCATCTTTTCGATGCAATTGAACCATCGTATCCAGCCAAGAATAATCAACCCCAGGAAGGGCCCATACATCTACAATGGTGGAAGACCTTAGACTTAATATTTTCTAAGAAAGTTTTAATTTAGGTCTCTTTAAACTTGACTTAACTTAGTCATAATAATTATGACTACTCTAGTGGCATGAGTTGGCTCGAATTGTTAGCCACCTCAAATTAGAGTTGGATCGACATAAATGGTTAGGTAAGTGAGACTGATGGAAGAGATATGCCATTAACTCGATAAGAACGCATTCAGATCGAGTAGCTCCTAATTAAAAATCATTTGATCGTATCTGTCAGACTTATCTTAAGCACCAAATTATCAAATCAAAACTAATTAGGTTAGCCTATAATCCAGGCTCGAACCGTGGAAAAAAATTAGGTCTTAACTTGATCAAGTCATATCTTAATATGATTCGACCTTAATTCAGACTTAATCTTATTAGACTGGTCAAATCTAAGCTTTCTTTAATCACACCTAACCAACTCTTGATTCGGTTTGATCAACCGCTAGACTTAATTAAGCTATCCAAGTCCAAACCCAATTTTATAAAGATGTCTTAGATCTAAAAATTCATAATTTTTAGACCTAATTAATTTCATAATCTTAATTTTTAATTAAGTTTGGATTCATGAACAAAACATGTAACAAAATCCTAGGATTTTAGATTTAGAATTTTACAAAAAATAAATTTTAATTTTTGATTAAGGATAAATGCACAGCATCCCTACACATCATAAGAACATCCCATCGAATGAAAGAAAAGAGCCTTTAAACTCTACTTTATTCTTATGACCAAATGGTTAAGGGGAATGCCTTAATCAAAAATATATTTTCTAAAGCAAAACAAGTTAGATCTAAATCATATATTACATATACAATCAATGATCTAACCTATATATGCCTTGCATGCATCTCATGTATCATAACTCAATCAACCATGCATGCTTTTAGATCTAATATATTATATATTATATCTAAAAAATAAAATTTTAAATTTAATCACATCAAAATAAAACTATTCTAGATAGTTTATAGAACTATTCTATAATTAGTCTAAGCATGCATCTGTCATATCTCATATGAATAAATTAAAAATTAAAAACTCTATATTTTATTTTTTAGATCTAATTACAATATTTATCAAAAAAATAGAAATAAAATAGATCTAAAATTATATTTAATCAAAATAACAACATGATTATACTAAACTACACATAGAACTCTTCTATTCCTAGTTTAGTCATGCATCTCATACATTATAATCTAAATCATATAATTTTTAATTTTTTAATTTAAATATAATCATATTTGATGTGACATCTAAAATTTTTTAATATCAGATCATAAATAAAAATTAAGAAAGATTTGAAGAACTGCAAATCTAGCTCTAATACCAATTGAAGAAAAATCTGATTTTTCATTGCAGGATCGTTCAAATCCAATCGGATCTGAAAGGATATTTCAAAAAAAATTCTAACAAATTCTAATCAGATCTGAGACTTCTCGGATCTGATCCTATAGATCTAATATTAAAAATTAATAATAAAATTAAATTAGATTTAATTTTAATACCTAATTAGGTAATCTAATTATCTTGCGATGATCCTGATCATTCTTGAGGTTATGGAATGAGCCACGTACGTGTCTGGCCTCTACTAAAGTCCACTCAGGCAAGATCTAGAGGTCTTCTCCTTCTGAATCAAGGCTCCAAAGATCAGATCTGGATCTAATCTTGAAGTTCTTCAAAAACTCCTTTTGAAGAAGCAGCAGTCTTCTTTAGCAGTGCTGTCTTCTTCCTGATCTGGGTGCCAATACTCCTTGGATGGCTCTTAGACTTGTGCCGAACTTCTTGGGCATGGAGAAGAGAGAGAGAGGATCAGAGGGAGGTGTGGAAGAGAGGAGGGCAACTTTGCGGCATGATAAAAGGCAAAAGCTCTCAGAACCCTAGGCGCAGATAGGATTTAAATAGATCCTATTGCGCCATGCAGTGCCACATCACCTGGGCCAATCGGAGGCCCTTATTTAATCAGATCTAAATCTGATTGATGGGATGATGTCATCTGATCACATCAGATAAGAGTCTTTCAAAAATCTACTAAAGTGGTGCCAACATAGGATAAACCCAGCGAGTTTGGCACCTAAGAGTCCATCTCTATCAAATATCCCTAGAGTCCCATCTGTATGGAACTCCTTTTATCCACATGAAGTGCATGCCTAAGGTGGTGTGCACCCTTTCTCTTTCCTCTTTTAGCAGGAGGACAAGAGCCCCAATTGCTCTCCAATGGGCGCTTGCCACATGGCCCTTTGTCCAAGTGTCCAAGGTCAACTGTTGATCAATGTCCGAAATAGAAAAATGGTAGGTGACAGGAATTGGCAGGTGGTGTCTTAAAATCATCTAATGAATTAAGACAACCATTTTCTAACCTAGACAAGCTCTAGTCAGACTAAGATAAGGTTCCTAAATAAGCCCAAATAGATTTGGCTTAGCTGATACGAACCAAAATGATTACAGAAGGAGAATGTTAGGCTCAATCATGTACTAGCACGATTTTCTTGAACCTAATTAGATCTAATCCAAATCAACTAAACTGGACTAGCCTAATTGATGGCATCTAGATCCAAACCCTTATTTGTGTGATCTAGTTAGATTCAGTTCCATATGGTAATGAGATATTTTACAATCTCTATCATCGACATCATTACCTTTCGATGGACCAAAACTTTTCTGATTCATATGATTAGAATGATCAATCATCAAGATCATTCTAATTACTCCCAAAATCCACCGATGACACCTAATAGTATATGGTTGCAAGCCACCAAAATCAAAAATGAATCTCTCAGTGCAACTACCTGTGTGATTGGGTTCTTCTATCTTGAGCCTCGATAGGATTAGGGTTAAGGTGAACTCATCAAACCTAACATCCATCATATGAATTAATCATTCGATTCAAATCCGATATGAAACCCTAATAGAAACTCTTTCTATTATCTTCACACTACCATGGCCATGGACTTAGGGATTCAATCTCATGATTATCATAGGGCTACTCCTCATCTACCGAGATAGATAGATCTCCTATTGGTGCATTCTAATTTCTACAATTAACATGCTATAGCCAACATATACCTCAGAATTTCGAATGGCTAGGAGATCGAGTTATGGTGTAGTCAAACTATAACACCCTCAAGGTGAACTATCGATGTACCTGAGGTCAAAGAACCAAACACACCACTGTAGTCATCGATGAGAAGATAGACTCTCTTATGACTACTCGAGGTGGTCATGCTCAATTTTCTTGTTCTCTAACTAGTACATATACTCTCACTCTGATATCTTCATACCATATATTTAAGACTCATATATTCTAAAAAAGTGATTGTATACCAATCTTCTGGATCGATCACCATCCTTGTGATGATCCTATGGTTAGGAGCAATTTATGAGTTAATTATAAAAATTCATGTCTTAAATTTTCAACTCTTGAAAATATGAATTGTCATTACCATTAATTTAAAGGATGTATCACAGACACTTTAAATACACACTATGATAGAAAATATTTTTTTATTAATTTATAGTCAAAATTATAAAATTATCCTTAGAAGTGTATTACAAGTGTTTAGCCAATCTGACTTCTAGGGCACACATCTAATAGTTCCAATTTTTAATGCTTCGATGAATGAGTCATTCTCCATATGCACAGCACTTCTATGAATAATAAATGACTTCGCAGCTTGTGCCCTAATATCGAGTTGGAGCATGAAAGGTACACTAGTGTGTCCGATTTATGAAAAAAATAATTAGTCTAAAAGATTGACACATCGGAGGAGCTTTAGTTTTATGGGACATCGATATTATCTTCATCGAAATCATCCATATAGAAGGGACGCATGCTCCTTCGATGGCACTATCGAACAAGGTGAGGCACCTAGCCAGATATCTGGAAGTAAGGTGTTGAGAGAGTTGAATGGTCTCGGTATTGAATTTGAAAATAATGATCTAATTGATGGTAAGAAGAGGAAGCATCAATCCAAGACAGATGACACATACTTTAATTGGAGAAAAAAAAGCATCTTCTTTGACTTGCTATATTGGGAGACAAACTAATTGCACTATTGCTTAGATGTAATGCATATTAAAAAAATGTGTGCGAGCTCCTATTGGCAACAATCTTGAATATAGAATGACTTGAATTTTTAATATGACTTGAAAGAATGGGGTATTAGGAGATCATTTCATCTGAAGTCGGTAGGAGAAAAATAGTTGAGGCTTCCTCATGCATGCCATGTTATGAATGTCTCCGAATGATCCATATTTCTTCATGTATTGGAGAACATAAAGATCTCAGATGGGTACTCAAGCAACATATCAAAGGGTGTGAATAGTAATAATCTCAAACTTAGGAGATTGAAGACTCATGATTATCATGTATTGATACAAGAGTTGATCCCAATAGCTATTTATCGCATGTTGCCAAAAATATTGGAATGGTTGTTATTCATGTTTGTAACTTCTACAGAGATATTTGTGTGAAAAAAATTGCTTAAGAAAGATATGAAGAAAATAAAAGTAAAGGCAGTGACTATATTATGTAAGCTGGAAAAGATATTTCCATCATCATTTTTCATAGTTATGATGCATCTCACCATGTACCTTATAGGAAAAATTATACTTTGAGGCCTAGTATTTTATCGATGGATGTATTCCATCGAAAAAAATATTCAAATGCTGAAATCTTATGTAAGAAATATGAATCATTCGAAAGGATCCATAACAGAAGGTTATTTGGATCAAGAGTATATAAATTTTTGTACCATGTACTTAAACAAGCTCAAGACATGTCATAACTGGCCAATAAGGAATCAGGATGATCAGTATGAGCTCATTAAGCTTACATTTGAGTCCATTCCATAGCGAGATGAACTTTCCACTTCATACCGCCTCACTAATTTGAGCATTGAGAAAAGGGATAGGCACACCGCTACATGCTATTCAACTGTAATGTCATTGAGCCATGCATAAGGTGAGTCACTCATCCTTATCTCAATCAGAGATGAAGACTAGATGAATATGGTTTTACTCTCATTAACATGCAATGCCATCTTCACATTGAAGAACCATGTATACTTGCCTCCCAAGCTAGTCAAGTCTTCTATGTTAGTGATTCCTTGGAGCCTCGATGGGGTGTTGTTGTGATGATGGTGCCTAGGCATATCTTTGATGATACTAAAGTTGATGACGATGTTGGATCATGCATATAAAATGCTCCTCTAGGATAAAACTTTGTGTTGTTGAGGTCCTGAATACATTTATTAAGAGCGATGATGATGTCCATATTGTAAATGCAACTAGATGATGAGTTTAATATTTTGGTATAAATATTAGAATTTATTTATTGATGCTCTACTAATATTAATTATTGTTCAACATGTTATATTGCTTAATATTCATTAACATTGCAAGTCATGATGGTACCAAAATATCATCTAGCTTTCACCTCCCTCTCGATGGGCTACGCGAAGCTCAGTATTTGAGCCACTATCGATACATACTCCATCCACCTTCGCATCGGCTACCCAGGCACCTTCAACATCTACTCCTCCACTGGCATCTCCTCTTCCACCACCATCTAAGCCATCACCGTCAGCCACATCTCCAACACATGCTCCATCACTTATGAGTCTCCACTGGCATCCATATTGCACGATCCCATGGCTAGTGAGAGTACATTTTTATGATGTCAACTATTCATTTATTTATTTATTTATATAGTTATTGTACACTCTTATATATTTGTATAATATATTTTTATTGTAGGTGCATTATCCAATAGGATATTTCATGGTCCTACATGCATGCCACATATGTGGATCCGTTAGTATCAGGTCATTATGGTACGATCAGGAAGAGAGGCTGCATGAGAAATGCATTTCTTTTTTGGAGTGCTTGTGAGATAGTCCGACTTTATTTCAGTACTATCCATAGATTGATGATTGATGGATGCTGATGTCAGGGACCAGGTGTGAAAGGAGATATGGATAAGTGTATCTTAATTATATTTATGCATTTGATATGTTTATACTATGTTTAATTAGAATAATTTTGTAACTAACTTTTGATAATTTTATACAAAGGTACAGTTTTTCAAATCACGAGAGGGCTCGAGATGCCCGACTGAAGAAGATTGAGAGTTGTACCAGAACTACAAGGTCAAGCTCCATAGAGAATGGCTCGAGCATCGATAAGACACTTCGGAAGAGCTTGTTCCTCGGATACAGGATTGTCTCCCAAGTCAATGGGAGGGGATGGTTAAGCATTGGAGGAGCTAGGAGTTTCGAGTTTAATTTCTAACTTTTGAATTTTTTAATATACTTAAAATTATATTTGAATACTTTTTAAATACTTATTATTTAAATATCTATGATTTAAATATGTTTTAAGCAACCTCCTATCAGATTTGGGAGAATCGGACAGCTCAGGAGTACATACACACTCTCGATCGTGAGTCTATGGCAAGTCATGTGCATAGAGAGATAATTGATGGGGGTAAAATAGCTCTCGCTGAAGTCCAACTGGAAGTTTGACCTTGATATAGTACCGACTGAACCATCGAAGTCCAACCGAAAGTCTGACCTCAATATAATACCGACTAAAGTTGTGGTGACCAAATCTGAACCTCGACCAAGTTGATCTCCTGGTCTTAGCAAATCCTTTAAGATCGGCCTTCAAAGATGACTAAACTCAGAGCCTCATTCAAGAACGACTCATTCTAAGAATGACGGTAGCCTTTATAGGCATCCGACCCTATGTACTGGCCAACCTTCTTAATAGAAGTCCTCCAGCTCCTCCCTAATAATGGCAGACCTTGTCGTAACTACACTATGAACTTCGGCCAGACGAGCTTGAATAGTGGAAACAACTTGCCATCCGACTGACTCTGATTTTCATCCTAGAATAAGCAGCAGTTATCCCATGAATACGGGACCTCAGCACCATCCAACCTTGACCAGCCACCGACCTTAAGTGCTGGTCAAACTTCTTTACTTCACTCTGCAAATAGCAAATCCTGTCAATTTTGCATCAAGAACTTCGGCTGGACGAACTTGAATCAGCAAGAGAATCTCGCTGCCAATACAAGTCTGATCTCCAACCTAGAATAAATGGTAGTCACTTGAGAAGCAATGAATCTCAATACTCACCCATCCCAGCTCCAAGTCGACCTTAGATATCCGTCGAACTTCTTTAAGAGAGCCTAGCTGCACTCCTCATTAAAGAACCTATCGTCCCTTCCTGACCTCCAGTCTGTCAAACCAGAATACCTACACCCATCCTCGGCCAACCTTGAAGGTGATTGAGCTCCTAAAAAGCTATCAAAGATAGCTCCATCAAGATTCAAACATCGAGCCTAATCTGTGAGCTCGTCATCCATAACTTGGAAGCCGACCTTCAAGCTTAGTTGAATCGACCTTCAGTTCTGAATCTCAGCATGAATACTACACTACCAAGCTTGAAAACCTCCGATCTTCAATCCAAACTCTAATAAATAAAATTCAACCACCAGCAAATCATGACAAATGACAACCCACTCTCTATAACAAACTCTAAGTAATCTGAACAGCCTTCTGACATTCTATTATGGTTATCACTATCATTTTGTTACAGACTCTATCCATATAAGGGACTCTCCAAATACGTTGTTCTCTCTAAAATCTTCTCTGCTCTAATTCTCCTATGTACTTCATTCTTATTGACCAGAAAGCTAACTTGACTGTCGGAGGGTCCATGCTAGAGCCACCCACCTTTGGTTCGAACTTTGTTTTACAGGTCTTCCCAACGAGATCATCTCCTCCACCTCTAGCAAGCTCTGGTGGTCATCCATTTTCTACACCAATAGGATTGGTGCTAGAGGAAGGATGTCTAAGCCCTTATTCTAAAGGAGTACCAAGTCGAGTTTTTCTTTCTCTCTTCTTCCACTTTTTTCTCTAATCTTTCTTGTATCTTAGTAAGATGCCGTCCAAGAAGACTCCTTCTCATCGATCTACTGCCTCTATCACTAGATCTAACTTGGAGCCAGTGGATCAGCCTATCCTGACCCCATAACCTGCACCTCAATCTCGTCCACCGATAGCAATGGTGGGAATGGAGCAGTTCAACCAGCTGCTATAGTAGGTAAAAGACCTCATGGAAGCAGTACAAGCCATGTAACAGGCCCTAGCACCAACACCGTCGAAAAGACTGTCATTGGAGCATCAAAATCCGACATAAGGAAGGCCCATCTAGATAAGTTAGCCAGTGATCCCTAGAAAGAGAAAATAGAGAGCGGAGGGCTCTTGTTTTGAGCATGACTCTACCTTCAGAAAGTCTCTGCCCTCGTCAAGTCAGCCATCCTTTGAGATTCATGATCGAAATGATATTCTCGATTAGAAGCTCTAGAAAATGAATCGGCAGATTAAAGAGCTCTGCCATGCTGCCCCCATCCGCAATGATGATATCTGCATGGATCCCTATTCTCCATCCAGATCATGTGGGAGCCCATCCTGCCAAACTTAAAACTCCCCCAATTTAAGAGTTATGATGGGACTTTGGACCCCATCGACCACCTCGAAGTCTTTCAGACTATGATGCTACTCCATGACGTACCGAACGTCATTCTATGTTGAGCTTTCCTCTCCACCTTAAAGAGAGCAAGAAATTGATACTCGATTCTCAAATCGAGTACCATCTACTTTTTTTATTAATTAAGCCATCAATTTATGGCTCACTTTATTAGAAGCCGATGTCAGAGACGAGGCTCAGACTCCCTCGTTAATATCAAGCAGAAAGAAAGAAAGTCCATCCAAGCTTATGTCAGCCGCTTTAACACTACTGCTCTGAAGGTCGATAACTTGATCCAATCTGTTGCCATGGCTATGCTAAAGGATAGCCTTCTGAAGAATGATCTTCTCTTCTTCTTGAAAAAGAAGTACCCTGGGACTTTGCCGACATGCTGGCTCGGACTAAGGACTATGCCTGAGCAGAGCAAGCTTTTAAGCTTCAAGATGATGAGGCTGCCAAAAAGTGGCAGGCAGGAGAATCTAGCAAGCCCACACCTAAGAAGAAGCCAAGCGAAGCTCGGTCGCATTCTAGAACCCCTCCCGAATGTAAATAGGCTCAAACTCCATCTCGAACTCATTGACCGAGAAGCCTAGACCGGAGGATGTGACGAAGTCCTCCCCCCAAAAAATTTTACAACTACTCTTTCCTCAATGCTCTGAAAACTCAAGTCCTGATGAAAATTAAGGAGCAACTACCGAGATCGAAAAAAATGCAATCTCATCCAAGCAAGCAAAATTCGAACAAATAATGTCTATATTATCATGATCACGATCATGATACTTAAGAATGCATCTAGCTTCAGGATGAGATCGAGAAGCTGATCAGACAAGGTCGACTGGATCTACTCCTGCAATGTTGGTCTGAAAGAAGAAAAGATCGGCCAAGAGCCCTACTGCAACTAGAACCACCTCAAAGAGATGAGCCATAAGAAGATCGACCCCCACTTGAAATCATCAATACCATCACTGGGGACACCAATAGGGGAAGGCTAGTGGATCGGTAGGGTCAGCAAAAAAGCAAAAGACTGAGGAACCCGTGGCTTTCACTGACGAAGATGCTCAAGGGATCTAATTTCTGCATAATGATATGGTTGTAGTTATTTTAAATATTACCAATTATGATATACGCCGTGTTTTGATTGATAATGAAAGCTCTGCTAATGTCTTGTGAGGCTAATAAGTTTTTCATTAGTAGGATTCACTGGTGATACTGTACCAGTTAAAGAAATAATTACTTTATCAGTTGTGGCAGGTTGGCATCCAAAATAATTCTAAGCTTAGGTTGATTTTTCGATTGTAAAGGCTCCCTTTGCCTGCAACGCGATTCTGGACTGATCTAGATTGAATGCACTTCAAGCTATGGTATCAACATATTACTTGAAGATGATGTTTTCAATAGAATATGAAGTTGGAGAGGTCAGGGGGATCAATCCCTAGCATGTCATTATTACACAATTGCTCTACAAGAAGGAAAGCAGCCAAAATCTTGTCTGGTAGATGGACTTGATGCTCGCGATGACTTAACTAAAGAACGAAGGGGACCAATCAATGACCTTGTTGCAATCCTTTTGAATGATTGAAATGATAATCGTACGGTTCAAATTAGCTCCAACCTGGGAGAAGAAGTCAGAAGGCAACTTAACACTTTTCTATGAAAAAATAAGAATGTCTTTGCTTGGATTCCTGCAAATATGCCTAAAATTGATGCAAAGGTAATGGAACATTGCCTAGTTGTAGATCACAAGCATCAACCCATGAAGCAAAAGAAGTGCAGTTTTGCACTTGAGTGACAGAAGGCTATCATGGATGAGGTAGACAAGCTCCTTAAAGCTAAGTTCATCCAAGAGGTATCCTATCTAGATTGGATTGCAAATATGGTTCTCATCAAGAAGGCAAATGGCAAGTGAAGGTGTGCATAGACTTCACTAATTTAAACAAAGCCTGCCAGAATGACAACTACCTCCTGCCTAAAATTGATCAATTGGTGGATGCAACTTTGGGCCATGAGCTCCTTACCTTCATGGATGTATTTTCTAGTTACAACCAAATCCGAATGGCACTTGAAGATGAGGAGAAGACTACTTTTATTACTGACCATGATCTTTATTATTATAGGATTATGCCCTTTAGACTTAAAAATGCAGGAGCAACTTACCAACACCTGATGAATAAGATCTTCAAGGAGTAGATCGATCATAATATGGAGGTTTACGTGGATGACATGCTTGTCAAGAGTTGATCTTTAATAAATCATATTGTCAATTTAGAAAAGATATTCAACACACTTTGGAAATTCAAAATGAAGCTAAACTCGATCAAATATGCTTTCAGAGTGACTTCAGAGAAGTACTTGAAATTCATGGTGTCAAGGCACGACATCAAAGCAAATCCAAAGAAAATCCAAGCCATTCAAGAAATGACCACCCCAAGGATAATAAAAAAAGTTTAGCACTTGATGGGGAAGATCGCAGCTTTGAATCCCTTCATTTTAAGATCGACGAAATGCTACATGCTCTTCTTCTAAATGCTTAAGTAACCAAAGAACTTCTACCGAATCCCTAAATGTCGGCAGGCATTTAAGAAATTAAAGAACTACCTTGGCTCACCTTTCCTCCTTGCCAAGCCCGAACCTAGCAAAGAATTATTCTTGTACTTGGTGGTATCTTCTGCAGCCATTGGAGCTATCCTAATCAGAGAAAAGATAAAAGTATAGAAGCTAATCTACTACATAAACTGAGTTTTAAGAGATGCAAAAATAAGATATGCTAAATTAGAAAAGCTGACCTATGCTTTGTTGATCGTAGCTAGAAAGCTTCGACTTTATTTCTAAGGATATACAATCACAATCCTCACAAATCAATCTATAAAAATAGTCCTTTATTGGCTCGATACTTCTGAAAGAATAGCAAAGTAGGCAATTAAGCTTACTAAATTTGATATCAATTTTCAACCTTGGCCATCAATTAAAGCTCAAATACTGATCGATTTTATGGTAGAATGCACCATCCCTGATCCTACCGAACCTAAGCAGCTAGAAGTCTGCACTCCTAGTTTATAGCCGAAATCCTTTGAAGGGAAAGTAGACCTTTCTGAAGATTTTTGGGCTTTATATGTTGATGGTTAATCTAATGCTTCTGGAGCATATGCGGGCTTAATTCTTATCAATCTGGAATGAGTTATTATTGAATATGCACTATGCTTCGAGTTTTCCATAACCAACAATGGAGCGAAATATGAAGCTCTAATTGCGGGATTAAGAATAGCCAAAAAATTAGAAATGGATTATGTAAAGGTCTATAGTGATTCATAATTAATAGTGGGATAGGTCAATAGTAGCTATGAAGCTTGGGAGGAAAGTATAAAGAAATACTTGGACAAAGTAAAAAGTTTAACTTTGGCTTTCAATAGTTTTGATATTCAATAGATTCCAAGAGCAGAGAATTCTAGAGCCAACCTTCTATCCAAGCTAGCTACTTTAGCTCCAAATGAGTTTCCCAAGAAAGTTTTCTTGGAAATTCTTCAACACCCAAGTTCGGAGGAATCTCAAATAGTAATGCAGGTGGACTTTGAGCCCAGCTAGATCGACCCATTAACTCTATATCTTAAAAATGGTATCCTCTCCAAAGATCCTAAAGAGGCTCAAAAGTTAAGAAATCAGGCCTCCTGCTATATCTTATATGAGAATAAATTATACAAGAGGTCTTATCTCTATCGCTCCTCAAATGCTTTCAACCATCTAAAGCTGATTACGCCCTGAGGGAAGTTCATGAAAGAGTATGGAAACCATCTCAGAGCTAGATCATCATCCTATAAGCTACTTCGACAAGAGTATTATTGGCCAATCATGCGGTAAGATGCAGTCGAGTATGTAAAAAAAATATGATCGATGTCAGAGGAATGCCGATATTCAAAGGTAGCCAGCTTCCCAGCTTGCAACTCTAAGTGTTCTATGGTCGTTTGCATAATGGAAAATGGATATACTCGGATCATTTTTTGTGGCATCTGGATAGCAAAAATTTTTTCTAATAGTGGTAGACTACTTCACCAAGTGGGTCAAGGCCAAGCTCCTAGCAAAGATCACTAAAGATAAAGTGCAGTACTTCATCTGAAAGTCAATAGTGTGCAGTTTCAACTTACCACGAATCTTAATTACTAACAATGGACGCCAGTTTGCAGGAGCTAAGTTTGCTAAATTCTATGAAAACATCTTCCATAATTTCACATCTATGGCCCATCCTCAAGTGAATGGCGAAGCAGAAGTAACCAACAGAACTCTCCTATAAAGAATAAAAGCAAGACTCGGATGAGCAATAAGAACATGAATGGACAAGTTTTATCATATGCTTTGGACTTACAGAATTACTCAAAGATTGCCTATTAGGAAAACTCCATTTGCTCTAGCTTTTGGGACTGAAGCGGTCATACCATTCGAACTTGGGCTTCCCTCGATGCGAGTTGAAGGCTTCAATAAACAGAATAATTTGCAAGACCTTAAGACAAATCTTGATCTGCTAG
Organism: Cocos nucifera; assembly: GCA_006176705.1. NCBI lineage: Eukaryota > Viridiplantae > Streptophyta > Magnoliopsida > Arecales > Arecaceae > Cocos > Cocos nucifera. The sequence continues at coordinate 62,659 of QRFJ01000024.1, forward strand.
AGAAAAAGCAGAAGAAAACCCAAATTCGAATGGTAGCTTACAGGTAGAGAGTGGCTCGATATTATAATTCCAAAGTCACGACCAAAACATTCAAGGTTGGAGATCTGGTGCTACGTCGAGCAGAAATTTCTCAACCCCAGAATCAAGGCAAGCTTGCTCCGAATTGGGAAGACCCCTATGAAGTTAAGAAAGTCATCCAACCGAGAACTTACTACATAAAGAAACTTAAAGGAGCTACACTACCTCAACCTTAGAATGCAAAAAATTTATGGATGTACTATTGATAACTATACTTCAATAAAGATTCTTTATTCTTAACATTCTTGTCTCTTGTGCAAATTGAGTTGGGGCAAGAAATAATCAATCCGAGCTTCGTTTTTAAGCAAAGAGAGACATTGAAGGCCTTCAGTTCTTAAATAGAAGATAATGGGAAGAGGGTCTTTCAATGGTCCTTTTGTGCCCTAGTAATCTTGTTAGAAATAGGAGGTGGATCTCATCCAAATAAGAGTAAAAGTCATCCCACATCAGGAATAGAAGGAGAACCTCATCCTGATGTGGGTAAAGATCCTTACATGGGATTAAAGGCCTTCGATTCTTAAATTGGAGGTAATGGGGAGAGGCCTTTTCAATGATCCTTTTGTGTCTCAGCAATCTTGTTAGAAATAGAAGATGAATCTTATCCTAATAAGGATAAAAGCCATCCCATAATAGGAACAGAAGGAGGACCTCGTTATAGCATGGGTGAAGACCCTTATGAGGGATTGAAGATCTTCAATTCTTAAATAGGAGGTAACAGGAAGAGTCTCTTTCAGCTATCCTTTTAAGCCCCAGCAATCTTGTTAGGAATTGGAGGTCGACCTCATCCTAATAAGGATAAAAAAAATTGCACATTAGGAATAGGAGGAGGATCTCATCCTGACGTGGGTGAAGATCCTTATGAGAGATTGAAGACATTCGGTTCTTAAATAGAAGGTAATGCAGAGAGGCCCTTTCAATGGCCATTTTATGCCTTGGCAACTTTATTAGGAACAAGAGATGGACCTTATCCTAATAAAGGTAAAAGCCATCCCATGTCAAGAATAGGAGGAAGATCTCATCCTGACATGGATGAAGACTCTTATGAGGGATGGAAGGCCTCCAATTCTTAAACAGGAGGTAACGGAGAGAAGCTCTTTCAATAGTCCTTTTATATCCCAACAATCTTATTAGAAACAGGAGATGGACCTCATCCTAAAAAGGATAAAAGCTATCCTACATCAGAAATAGAAGGAGGATCTCATCTTGACATGGATAAAGATCCTTATGAGGGATTGAAGGCCTCTGGTTCTTATTGATCCCATAATTGATTTTGATGATTGTCAAACTTTGAGTTTATTATGTATCTAATTATGTGTCTCAAGAATGTGTGTAGAATTTTTCAAGTATCAAAGATAAAAAATTTATCTCAAGAAAAAATTCTCTCAAGATGCCATCCCAAAATGCTTAAGAGAATAAATTCACGCATATTTGGATGGCTTGGTATGAAGAAAGTATGATTGGAAGAAGAAAAATTAAAATTGAAGGAAGGAATCATGTTTAGAAGAGTTTGAGGCCAAGAAATTCAAATTTGGAAGATCAAATATTGAAGAAAAATGAAGCCAGAAATTTTAGAGACCTCTCCTAAAAATTTAGAGATCTCTCCTGAAAATTTGGAGACCTCTCCTAAAAATTTGGAGACTTTTCCAAGCTATTTGGCATGCTTGTACATTGCCCTGGCACAGGTTCGAGACCTCTCCAAAACTAGGTAAGACCTTTCCATTTCAGAAAATAAAAATCTTATTTCTATATTTTGAGACCGAGAGCTCTCAAAAATTCTTGAGAGCTCTTATAGAAAAATCAAGAGCTCTCGTAGAAAAACTGAGAGCTCTCCAAATGCACGATAGCTTTCAACGAAATTTTTCTGCAGCCTTTCCAACGACTATTTCTCCACTCCAACGGCTATTTTAGAGCTTCTAATGGCTAAAACTCTCTCTCCAACTATCTCCAAAGATATTTAAAGGTGGTGAATCAATTGAAAAGTAAGATTAAGAGATTTAAAGAGTGAATCTTTCAGTTTTGATAAGGAACACTGAAAATCAAAAAAAAGAGAGAGAAAAGTTATACATAGTTTTTAGCGAGCCTTCAAAGCAATCTTCTCCAACATCTTTATCATTCTCTCGAGTACAAATTAAAGAAAACCCAAGCTTCAATTGAGCAAATCATCGGCTTCTTCCTTAAGATTTGAAGAGCTTAAATTCTGTTCTTTATATTATACTGAAATTTTTACTTGTAATTTTGATTTCTTTATAAGTTTCTTTAAAGAAAAGAAATTTGGAGATTAGGCCTGTCCAAGCCTGAATTGGACATTATAGGTTTTGGTTGGTTGGCCTAGAAAATCAACTGAGTTGTTAGTGAACCCGAAAAACTAACGGTGTAAAGTTTTGGTTGGTGCTCCTATAAAAACCAACTAGGTTTGTTTGTGAGCCTGAAAAAATAAACACACTATAATCAAAAGTAGATTATAATAGAAATTCCAAGAAAAACTTGGAGAGTAGACGTAAGTGCCGATTGCACCGAACCACTATAAAATTTTGTGTGTTTGTGTTGTACTTTTAATTTTTCTTTACTTTATTTTTATTTTTGATTTACATTGTTTAGATTCTTGATTTGTAAATACTATCTTAAATCTGCTGCTACTTATATTATATACATCTTCAACATATCACTTAGGGATAAATCAAAGCATATACTTGTTTAGAAAGTAAATTTATCTAAAATTTTATAAGAATCTAATTCACCCCCCCTCTTGGGTTACTATCTCTGGGCAATAATTGATATCAGAGCTAGGTTCTATAATATTTGATTGTTAACCTAGCGGTTAAAGGGCAAAAAATCTAATGGCAACTCCAAGTGGTATTTCTTTTATTGAAAGCCAATCAAGTTTTAGACCACCATTATTTGATGGCACCTATTATACATTTTGGAAAGCTAGAATAAAAATTTTTATACAAACTTTAGATTATGATATGTGGGGACACTACAATAAAAATAGGTTTTGGCGGCGATTTTTATTGCCTTCTGCAGTGATTATAATCGCTGCTAAAGGGTTTACCAGCAAAAGGCATTATGCCACCTAAGATAGCATTAGAAAAGATTTTACCGGTGATTAATGGTAATATTGGTAAAGGCTCTTTAATTGCCAGGAAAGGTCAGCTCTTTTAGTAGCAAATGTTTATGGCATTTATTTTTGTCGTAATAGAACATTAAGTAGATGAATGTTAGAACACCTATTATGGCAATTACAATCGTCAAGAAAAGTTTTTCAAATTTTAAACCGGCAATTGTTAATGCCCTATAGAAGTCCATAAATCCTACAATTATATTGTTAATAACCACACACTGATACTCTACTCAGTTGAGTTCTTTTCATTTTAAGATAAACTTCTACTAGCACTGAAGTTTGTTTTGTAAGACCTGCTCCACGATTACACTAAGATTTCTCATATAGAAGAATTGAGAGGAGGCCATGGGGAGTAATAGCAAACTAAGCTTCATTAAATAATATGGATACAAAGTAGAAGACTAGCCAGACATTTTATGATAGTCTTCAATTGATTTACAATAGGATGAAAATGAAAGGATGATACATAAGAATAGAAACAGAAGACTTCAATAAGTTTAGTGATATCCGATCTTCATTTGAAAGTCGTATATATGCATTAGGCTTGTTACTTCTTTAAAAGAAGATCTTATGCCTCATGCTACTTGATATAAATATGGATATTGCTTCCTATTTTTTGCTTCACTGGAGCTTTAGAAACTGCAGCCTGCCAAATGGGTGCAACAATGAAAAAAAAGAGCAAATTGCAGCAGACCCCGCTCAGCCGTAGAAAATATTATAATAGAAAAGAGATATAGCATACAATAGGAGCAGAGGTACTGAATGTATGCAGACTAAAAATCCACAATATGAAGTCTCGTGCCAACATTCAAGAAACCATCTTGTCTAAGTGATTAAATCATAAGCAAATTCCTGAATATAATAGTAAAAAATATTATAGTAAGTTGAGAAAAGCATCTAATAAGCATAGGAACCAAATAACCATAACAAAATAATAGAAATTAATGTGGCCCCTCCAGAAGCAATAGAATCCATGTTCCATCCTCTTAAGCAGACCCATAATATACCCCTCGAATATTGTTAATGAGTCATAAGCACCATAAAATGTGCATAAAAAAATAAATAAAGAATCCCCTGTTCTAGGTGGTAATTGGCTAGACACCGATCAAGCAGTAGGTCATGGTCAAATGATACAAGCTTGAAACTTGAAATTTGAAACTTGAAATTGAAACTAAAATAGCAAAGAAGAATCTCACATTGTTAATACAAGGATCTCACATTGTTCAAACTTGAAACTTTCTTAGTTATCCAGCATTTCAATTGTTTTGATACTTTCTTTATTTAAAATGTACAACCTACATGGAGGCACTGACCTATATGGATAGAGCACATTAAGATGCCAAATAATTATCTTAATACCTGCATGTGAATGAAAAAAGCTAGCTGGACTACGATGGCACTCACACACAGGATGCAAGATGCAGCAAGAAAGGCATGCTGTTTCCATCTAAAGAAGGAAATATGAAATAACAAGATGAATAGCATGCTGATTTATGAATAATGAGCAGTTGAAATGGGTATCGTAGCATAATCAAATGTTAGTTATATATTGTTGCAATAGGAAAAAGCAACTGCAAAACTAAAAAAAATACAATTGTCTGCCTTATCTGTCTATCACTTATACATCTTAATTCAACAGTTCTTGGATTCCGTGCATATTTTATAGCATAATTTTCATAAGCATCTCTACAGTGATATATAAAGAAAGATCAACTAAAATAGGACATATTTCTCTGCTTTCATATACAGCGTATGCATTGTGCATGTGTATGAGCATGGATAGATGGATGGCTGATGCCAATCAATGATAGAATAATTGCATTTCTTTTCCTTAGTCTTTAGATGCAAACATGCGTAGAATGGTTCTTTAACTTAGACAAGCAAGAATGTTGACAAGCAACCTTAATGTCTAACTTAGCTTTAAACATTCAAAATGTTTTTTCAAATGGAAACACAGTCATTTTATCAATTATAATGAAGGCCAAAATGGAGGCAATAAAGAAGTCACAGAAACTCATCCTGCTAGAACAAGGGTTAACAAATTACCTGGTTCAGTTGTACCAAATATCTTATTAGTGCCTGGAATTTATCTTGCAACAGAAGATAACATTGATGTGCATACATAATTTTTAGGCACTAGCAATTTGAGGTTCATAAAACATGAAGATTAATCTTTGGCAATGAGGAGATTTTCTTTCTTCTGGTAAAGTTTTTAATTGATATATTAAATTAGAGAGTGCGCAGAGGTCTCACATTGATAGAATGTGCACTTCCACGAAAACAGCTGATGAGCAAGGCACCTAATAGGGGAGGGGACTTGGACTTCAACCCCATTGTAAAGCTCTGTTGAAAAATAATGGATTAGAAATGATGTCATATCCAAAAGCTAGATAAAGTTCTGCTACAGAGGAAAGGAATTCATCCAAATCTACTATAATGTCATATTCCTCCATTCCTCTTTCTTTCACCACCAACCTTCAGTCAAAGTTTTACATTAAACAAAAGAAAATTTTCTTACCCCCTCTCCTTTCTCCTTTAGTCCTGTGAACAATCCCCAATTCCCACTCTTGGAACTGAATAATTAAACAACAAGCATTCTTTGCATGAACAAAGAAAGAGTAATGAAACTTTACATTCTTATAATTCAACTGAACAGTAAAAATTCAATATATGATACCCTAGGCAATTCATTGGACAAGGATTTGACCGAATCGAATTCAAAATGATAAAGGAAGAAATATTGAATTGGACTGATTCAACTTATGCATAATCAGATGTTGATAAGTATTATTCCAAGTCCACAATCCCAAAATTGGAGAGAAGGATCTTTAGCTATTGAACAAAATCTGAGCCTGTGGCATACTCTGTCAGCAACCCAACTGCAAACCCAAACATTGCCCACCTATGTGATCATCAAACAGATATTCAAATATGCAAATCTCTCCTTGTTAGAATTCGGAGAAAAATTTCAAGGCAGTTCAACAACCAATTATGAACATTGCATGATGATATTTAGCATCTTCTTCTTTTCCTTAATAATTGTAGAGTGATTGGGCTTGATCAAAGAACAAAAACAAAAATTAGCAATAAAAGACACTAAAGGGTTACATAAATTCAATTGAAAGATCATTCTCCAACTGAAACAAAAATAGTAAATTCATCATCCCATCAACAAATTCTTGAATTCTGAGTAGACAAGAACCCACAGTAGATAGGTCTAAATAGATATTTGAAAAGCAAAAATTTACCCATCTAATCATCAATGAATTGCTGCAAGCTTGGATTAAGTATAGATAAATAATCAAATATGTATTTACATTAAAAGCAAACACTAAATTTATAAAAAGTAGTCCCCTTCTTCTGCGTAATTTATTTGGTTTCAAATCAAGCACCCAATTACCTGCCATTTATGATCTCGTTTTTGCCCATGAAGCCAAAGAAGGGGCCCTAATCAGCCTCCTCCAGCTTCTTCTGCTTGAAATAGTCCTGCAGCTCCTTGGCCACCTTCCTCGGTACTCTAAAGTCACCACCTCCTTCGTCGGCACTACCGCTTCTACTGGCTTGGGAGGAGGCTCAGATGGGGTGGCTGGTTTCGCGGGAGGGGTGGGAGATAGATGGGGAGAGGAAGGAGATGTGGATAGAGAAGGAGCTGCAGGTCTCCTCAGAGGGCCGTCAACTTTTGAGCTCCTAATAATGGTGGATGGTTTTAAAGAGAACCAACATGGATGAGAAGAAGGAGGGATCTTGATCTTTATAGAAGGGATGGAAGGAGCTATAGACATGTCTTCTTCCTCTGGTTTTAAAGAGAACCTACATGCCGCCGCAGCCACCCACTCCCCAAGCCGCCGCTTCTTCTCCTTTCCGGCAGCTCAACGCGCTCGCCGTCGTCATCGTCCTCTCAGGCCTCCGGTCATGGTCGCAGCCGCCGACCTCGCCTTCACCCTCTTCTCCCTCGTGTACCTCCACCTCCTCTCCTCCGCCGCCTTCCCCTGATCATCCTCCTCCCCCGCCCCCGAGCCCCTAGTCTTCGGCTTCCACAACCCCATCCTCGCCGCCTACGTCTCCGTCGGCGCCCTCCTGGGCCTTCTCCTCCCCATCGCCTACATCCTCGACGGCGTCCTCGCCGGCGACAAGGAGGGCATCAAGGCCGCCGCACCCCACGTCTTCCTCCTGGCCGCCCAGGTCTTCCTCGAGCAAGTCACCTTCTCCGGCCGCTTCTCCCTCCCCATCCGCGCCTTCGTCCCCATCTTCTACAACACGAAGCGCCTGTTCACCCTCGCCGACTGGGTCCGCCACGAGATCGGCAAGGTCGAGGACGATCACGGCTCGCCGAGGAGGTTGTTCGCCGGCCGGGCGCTTGCCGTCGCCAATGTGGGATTCTGGGCCTTCAACCTGTTTGGGTTTTTGCTCCCCGTCTATCTCCCCAGGGTCTTCAAGAGATACTACGGCGGTGGTTATGATAATAAGGTCGAGGGCCTCAAGGCTAAATAGTCATCGGTTATCTGCCTATCTATCTGTTATCTGCCGATCTATCTATTGTTACCATATGACCTTGGATGTTCCTATTTCTTCTTCTTTTTTTTCTTTCTTTCTTCTACGTGGAAACAGTTGGGTTGGATTTTACTTTTTCTGAGTCTTGGTTTTGTGCAATTTGAATCAAAGGCAATTAATAAGAATTGTATGTATTGGATTATGGTTTTTCCCCATTTTTCTTTTTTCCGTGTGTGTGTGTGCGTCAAAAGTAATGCAGTATAGAAAATGTGACTTGCCTAGTTTGCAGCTAAGAAAATGTTATATATGCTTCCATTGTATCATAATTGTAGCCGAGTGCATCGTCTATCTGGTGTTAGAAGCAAGAAGGCTCACCTGAATCAGGATCCCTTGCAAAGCCATCTCATTAATCAAAAATTTCTTCCGTTCTTCCCATTTCATCTAAAGAGGGAACTCGGATACTTTTTCTTTCTTCTTTATTATATATCCGATAGCATCTGTAGTAGATTTAGATAAATTTGAGAATTCATCAGTAATGGGTCCTACATACGGCCTTTTAACCAGAAACTAAAATTAAAACCGAACGAACTAAGAAACTATGCAAACAAAGAGAGAGTTTATATGTTCCACCAAAACTCAAAACTACTCTGGGTACACACTCTTGAAGGAGGAAGACTAAATCTTCCTGATCTTTTCGCCTTCTCTTTTTATTCTTTACTGTGATGCATTATCTAAATTCTTTCAAGCACTTGTCCAGCGCAAGCAATTAAGTGTATGTCATCAGCCTCGATGATTTGGACCTCGGATGATCTTCTGGATGCTGCTAAAGCCACAACGAATAATACCGTATGCAGCCGGGACAGAGTGGGAATTTATCCAAGTCCAATATATATACGTTGTCCCGAACAAAAACCAATATTAAGCAGCAAATCAAAAGCAAAATATAATTATTTCTCCTGTTTGCTGGAGAAGGTGAATACTTGGCCAGGGAGCATGTCTCGGGCTGGCCGAGTGGTGTTACTTTAGCTTTTATGTGATGTACCGACTACCATGCTTAACGGGCCTTGAAAGAGCGTTGATGAATGCCGAAGAAAGCACCAAGACACCTACCGTCCAAATTGCAACAGTGCGGCCTTATACGTAAGCAGGCACGAGAGACTAGAAGAAATTATATCCTCCAACATGCCATCAATTATAGCTGCTTGTTTCTATATCGATAGATCAAAATGAGGCTCGTAGGGACGAAAGACCGTGACTGGGGACGTGCACGGCCATTTGGTATATACTGGATATAATTTCTCAGGAGCCAGGCCTAGCTGTTATTGTAGATGGTCCTTTCTCCCACAAAATATTAATTTAATATTAGGGCAAGCTGATGCTCATATGCCAAATATTAGACAAAGAAGAAAAGCCAAGGTTAGTACAATCTACATTCACTATAATAAATATCCTCGGGATATTTACGAGTGCTGCTATAACCAAGAGAAAATATTGTAAATATCTTTACTCATATTTTTATGACATTTTTCTATATAACATCAGCAATTAACTGCCGGTAGCTTTTTAGAAACTATCAATAAAAATATATTTTTTTGCAGCATTAAGAAGCACCTTTAAAAATTTAATTCTAGCATTTTTTTCTGATTTTTTTTATGGTACTTATATATGCCAATAATAAACTATATGCGGTATCCTGGTAGAAGTTCATATATTAACGGTATTTATATATGTAATTATATATATTTTTTATTAGATATTACTGGCACTTTTATTTGCCAGTAGTTGTATAAAATGCCACTATTTAGTTTAAATTGCAACAGTTATCATTAATTTTTTTTGATATTATGCAAATGCTATAAATTTATTATCTAGTAGCACTTCATAATGCTTCCAAAAATTTAGATAACATATTCTCATGTTCAATTCTTATAATACTTATTGCAATCGTATAATATAAACAATAGATTTTGATTATATTTGAGAAAATATTATAATAGCAGATACATTCAGCATATCATAATGCTGAAAACATCATTCGATAATCAAAATGCATCATTAAAATTAATATTTTTCAACATTTCATTTGTATTAAAATATCCAAACCATTGAAGAACAAACTAATAAATTATAGAATTCAAATCAAACAGTCATGTCTCGTATCTTATTTTGACAATCAAGTTTTGTTTTTGTAGTTTGAGCCAACAAAAGAGAAGTCCAATACAAATTCAAAGCATGAAAAGTATTTAAAAAAAAAAAAATCATCAATATTGTCCCACCTAATTGATTCGATCAGTGCTCTACTTGCAAACAACCTACCAAACATAAGAGAGATAATAGTAAGTTAGATTACAGTTCCAATTTGATTATTATAAAAGAATTAAAATGTAAAAATAGTAAATATATAAGTTAAAGGTTAAGCAACTCTTGAACCAGCTGCATCTCTAATAGCTTTATAACGGTCATATTCTCTTATTAGAGGTTCATCATGTTCTATTGAAACCATAATCAAGACTTTCTAGAAGTATAGTCTTGGTGCTACCCCACCAACAATTTTTTGTAGGACTTTTACTTAATAGAATTCCCTCTACAATATGAGGATTAGATCTTCTATTAGGACTTAGTAAGTAAATCTCACATTCATCTTACAATTTAAAATTTTTTTGTTGATATATTAAAATCATAAGGGATATGATACTTTCAAAGATAAGTGAAAAACTTGTACTTGAGAGATTGTTTTATTTCTCCCATTACATAGCCCTTTTCTCTATTTTTTTAACTGTTCCTGCAAGTTTTTATGTATTGTAACTTATAATTTTAATTAAAAAATTAGAAACAAAGCCAGAAACATATTATACAAGAATTAATTATTTATTTTAATATGTGAAACTAAATTCTAAAAAACTATCTATCTTATGGAGTGGAGGCAAGTGATTGCATGATGAGAACTGTGTTTATTGTTCAAGTAACTCTTTATGGGGGCTAGCAGTATTGCGAAGCTAATGTGAACCATAAATCTCAATAAAAAAATGAGACTTTGCAATATAATAGAACTAGGAAAGTAATTACTGGTGTTGGATTATTTTGTTCACATTCTTCTCTTCAGTTAGGTGTATACTCTTCTTGATTCTTCTTCTCTATAGCTTTTAGCCCCGTTATCATTTTAGCAATAAGAGAATGTAATGACCCAATTTTTTCTTCAAATCGCAAATTTTTCATTTTTGTGCTAAGAAATACATGAATCAATTGTGAAGGGATATAAAACATGAAAGCATTTAACATGGATCTATTAGTTAGGAGATGAATTTATCACACCCACTAAACTAAACAAGATAATGAAACAGGAATATATGCAACTTCTTGTAATAGAACAATAAATTTATGGTGATAGCCTGCGACTGATAAAAAATAATAGTAAATGATGTCTTACAAGTTTACTTATAAATTTATAATCCTATAATAGATTGCCTTCGTACTTACTTTAAGGTTCAAGATCAAGAATGAGAAATAAACAAGCCACCCTATAATGCAAATACAATGTCTTATCATCTTTTAATAAATATGATATATTTGTATTGTTAGTAACAGATTTATACTAGATTCTTAATGAATATATATATCCAATAGTAAAATCATAACAAAATTAGTGACCAAAATCAATGCTATCAAATCCTATAAAATCACCCAATAACTTCTTAAATGCAAACTAAAAATATGTAAAGACAACTAAAGGATTAAACAAAATATAGCATATCATGAAAGAAATAGGTTACCACAAGTTCGAACTTGGGAGTATTTTAATCTAAATATATGTAATTCTACCATTTAGATGATAACCATGAAAAATATATGAAAAAAATTAGATTATTGAAATCCTTGCCTGTAAGGATGAGTTGGTGTTTGGCTATTTGCTGCTTCTATTGTTTTTGGTCGGTAGAAGAAGCCTCTTTATCTATAGAAGTGGTAGAAACCGAAGCAATGAGAGTTGGCTAAGTAGAAAGTGAAGCAAAGGATCAAAGGATTGGAAGGGAGGAGAAAAGAAGAGTAGATTGTTCTAGATTATTTTCAACATGTGATGTGGTTTTAAAAAGTTTCTTTTGAATGAGCATATTTTTTTTATTGGGAGAGTTTTAGAATATCTGGTTTGTTTTTACAATGTCTCAAAAAAAAATTATGATGAACGGTGGAAGAATTAGAGGAAAAAACATGTGATTATTTTGGATTTTTTTGGGATGCATCATGAAGTTTAGGAAATATTTTGATGCACTTTTTTTTTTCTTTTCTCTTTTTTTTTTTTTGTGAGAAAACCACCGGTTGGGAAGAATAGGAAGAGTTCTATGATATCTTCTTCTTCTTCTTCTTCTTCTTCTTTTTCTACGATGCCTTATAATCTTTTTTATGAATGGTGGAAGAATTAGAAAAATCATGATTATTTTGGATTTTTTGGACATGCTATATGGTTTACAAATTATGTTTGGAGGCGCACTTTTTTCTTGTAGCAATCCTACATATGCTTTTTGGTAGAGAAATCGTGGTTGGACCTGAATTTTTTTGAATGCCCAAAATTGTTTAGGAAATTTTTTTGACTCATGTTTTTTAGGAATCCCACTAGACTTTGGATGCTTTTTTGGTAGAGAAATCACAATTGGAAAGATTAGAAAGAGTTTTAGGATATCTGAACTCTTTGATCTATGGTGGATGAAAATTTTTGCATGACAGGGATACTATCATGCGGTTAATATTTATTGATCATGTAAATTCAGAAATATTAGCTAATATGGTAATTTATGATAAATTTTTTTGGATGTACAATTTTTCTTTTAGATGCATGAGAAAATATTTTTGTTAAAGAATGTGCGATATTTATTCTGGACATTAAAGGAATTGATTTATTTTAGATGTGCCTGGAGCATGATTTTAGATAAATAATAGTTGGAGAAGAATGGGAGAGTGTAGGACACCTAGTCTACGGTGGATGAGAACTTTTATATGACTAGGATACTATAATATATTTAAAAAATATTAATATTTTTTACTTTGGATGCATGTAAAAGTATTTTTTTTAGAGGAATAATGGTCGGAGAAGAATGGAAGGGTTTTGGGATGCTTGGACTCTAAAAACTTTTGTATAATTAGGATAGTATCATGTGGTTAAGATACATCAATCGTATAATTTTTAAAAAAATAAGTAATATTACAATCTATGTAAATTTTTTACGAACATGTTTTTTACATTTGGATGCATGTGGGAGTTTGATTTTTTAAAGCAATCAATACATTTTTTTTCCTTTTGGACATGCATGCAATGTTTTTTAAAAAAAGTCATGGTTGGAAAAAATTGGACAGAGTTTTGGAGTATCTGAACTCTTTGATCCACGGTAGATATTGTAAGCAAGATTAAATTATAAAAATTTAAAATCATCCATATATGATCGAGATTTTTATTAATTTTGATCTTAATTCACATCAACTAAATATAGAATATTTAGAGTCTCATAATGAAATCATACTAATTATATCATATTTATCGGTATTTTACATAAATGCCTTAGTATATGAAATTGTTATCTAAGTGCCAGTATTTTATGCTTTATGCCACAAAAGAGTAATAAAATACTAGCATTTATAACAAAAATATCTTTTATTTTATAACACTTTTTAACAATTAGATGAACTTATTCCTAAATACGATTAAAAAAAATATACCTATATAAAATAACAAATGCTGCTAACGAAAGATTTTGTTATAGTGATTATAAATTTACATAAATTTAACACAACTTACTTCTAAATCTGGGAAAGAAGTAACATTAACTCATTTTGGCACGTGTATTTTGGTCCTTTTCAGACTTCAGGTTTACTAGAACTGGGCTTGATTGAAGAGTGAAATCTGAAGGAAAGAGTGGGTAAGCGGGCGGAAGCCATGTGAACTCAAATGGTTGGCATCTCCTCACACTTCAACAAAAAGGAAAGAGAGTGGGCAATTTCTTTGAAGCACTCAAACCGTTGGTGACGTAAAAGTCATTTGCGTGCATATGGATCTGACTCGCAACAACTTCGGCCATGGAAGGTTAGCCCAGAAAAGAAGAAAAATAACGTGAGAATATCTACACTTATATTCATCTAAAAAGCCGTTATAATCTTTGGTTTTGAGTTGTCGCAGCATCTGGTACATTGATTTTAGTTGATTTTCCTGACTGGGTTTTTTTTTTTAATTTTAATGCAACTTCTTGTGGTTATTTAGCTTTAGAACAGTACATGAAGTTCGCTTGATTCTTCCTCCCGGTTGGCCCTTCTGTTAGCTTTATTGCATGGTTCTTGGTAGTGATGGCTTTGCTGTCTGCATCCCTGTGGAACGACTCTGTGTTTTAATTTGCATTGTTTCACCTTTTCCTGTCTGCCCTTTTTTTCCCTATGTGGATGATGATGATGTTCATGAAAATTCTAGATCTTGATATTTTTGAAATTTTTATTCAGCTTTTTTTTTTTTCCTCTGTTTTCCCTTTTTGCGTTGTGCCATGTCACATTATTTTTCATATTTTTTCCCTTGATTGCTTTTTGATAGGTAGAAAATAAAGGAGATGATCTGATATAGAATTGACTGCATTTGCTTAAAAAAAATATTTAGCATTGACTACAATATACAAGACACAAGATAAACAAATATACACAGCAACCCAATAAAACTTGCGATGGCTAGGCAAAGCAAGAATGTAAGCCGACACTCCCCCCTAAGACTGCACAAACGACTCCAACAAACAAATCCCTTGGATTCAACCGCTTAGGAATCATACACCTGCTTCACATGAAACTCTATAAAGTTCTAAACTACGACAAACATTTAATATAATCCCAAAGATGTGGGGTTTACGGGAATGTATGCAGCCATCTTAAAGTTTCTAAGTGTGTATTTCAGCTAGCTGGAGTAATAATTACAATAGGCCTATAATGGACCTTAATAGTTGAGGAATGAACTACCACCAATGACGGTTGTTTGGTCAAGTTACTGTAGAGGCCATCAATGGTAATGCCATCAAGGTCGACCCTCTCTCTTACTCTTTTCTTTTTCTCCTCCTCCTTTCTATGGTTCATGCGGTTGATGCCTTGATGCTATGATGGAGGGAGATGTGCCTATTGCAGCTCCATTCCTGTTATTCCCATACTGTCTGCTTTGCAGTTGAATTTTATTTTTATTCAAGTTTTCTCTAGCACAAATCCACAAGTTTGCTTGTTTCAACCTGCGCTTTATTCAAAATGCTTGAAGCTTACTTTTATTTGACACCATCACACCCTAAAAAGAAAAGTTTGCACGGAAGAGCTTCAACTGATGCAGACAAAAGTACAAGCATTGCTGATCAATATACTTTGTGTGTACTTGTAATTATGTCTAAATGTAACTTCAGATAAGAATATAATGCTTTCGATGTAGAATTTTACTTCTAGTGTTGAGATTGGCAGATGATCCAAAACACAGAGGCTGGAGATACTTCTTCCAAATATATTAAGATATTGCAAATCACCTTCTAGATATAGCTTCTCCACATAGAGATTGGAGACTCTGCTTCCATCTAATCAACTATTACGCTTGCAAGCATGATAAGGCATCAAAGGACCCCTTTTAAGTTGCATGGTGTACCTATGCTATTGGATGCACAAACATATAAAGTTAAAAATTTTCCTTCCTCATGCGGGGAATGAATCGTTCCAAGAAGAATCTTAGAATGATTGATTGCATATTATTGCATGCTGGAACTAAGAGTCGCTTCCATTGAGATGTTTTATAGGCTGTAAAAGTAAGCAGATGCACTATGATTGTTTGCTTCCAGAAATGTGTGAAACCATACCCATTTTTATCCATACAGATTTTATTGAATTTCCTCACAATGCTATTTGTCTCTACAAAATTTCATAATTATGTTTTCCATATTTATAATAGAAGTCTTTTTTTTGCTTCTTATGTTAACTGCTTGTTAGTCATGATGATGCATGCTTTTGAAGAGTTTCATGTATTTGTCCAATGGTCTAGTTTGGATCAATTACAGGGTAGTTTCAGCAAGGTTGGCTGATATGTTGCGTTTGTGCCGAACCGAAACCAGCTATCCTCTATAGCTCAGTTCATGTCCCTTTTTTTTAAAAAAATATATATATATATTTTATTTTATTTTTTTTATTTTCTTATGAAGGTGGCTTGTTTCAAGGAACATAGAGCACTTCCGACACATGACAGAAATTTGTGACCCGGGGCCCCCTCACAGATGAATTTACTTATTCAAAGTTCATAGCTGTAGAAAAATTGAAAAACTGAGAACAAAGATAACGCCGTTTAGGAATGATGTCATCATTTTCAAAAGTTAGAACGACTTGCCGTTGTTGAGCAAGCATATTTAAAATGTTTCGAGGACAGAGAATTCAGCAGCAATGGGAGTTTGGGAAGCAAGATGGCATTAACTCTTCGGGTGATGAATCTCGGTCTCGGTCGAGTTCTAGTGCTGAACCGGTCCTTAAGAAACTGAAACATATATCAGATTTGATGTCAGCTAAATCTGAAAAGCATGGTGAGATTAACTCTTCCAAATTCTTAAAAAGAAAGAGATTTGAGAATGTCAACAAAGTCAATATCATGAAATATAAGAAAGGAGGTGAATGTGGATGTAATCTTAACTTATGAAGACAATTATCTCATTCTTTCTTTCATAGCCAATAAATAAAAGAACACTTCTTTTAGAACTGTACAAGTATGAAATTCCAAATACTATTTTTCTATTCTGCAATGAAAGTCGGACTGCCAATTCTGAGGTCTTTTAGCATAAGTAATATCATCGAGAAACAAAAACCATTTGTACTTACACTGTAATTCTGGTGACAGGTATACTGAAGGATATTAATTTTATTAATACCTTCATTCTACCTTTCAAATGCTGTCTATATGTCAATTATTTTTTTTTTCCATAAAATTTCCAGAGTGGCTTTCATTATTTTCAATGAAGTACAATATATTTAAGGTATGTTGAGCGAAGTCCTTCCACCCCTCAACATTCTTTCAGATTTTTACGGTTGATGCATTTTGCAGTTCAGTTGTATAAACATTTCGATCATGGATTAGATCCTAACTGATGGCGTAATTATTTTAGGGTAAATCTGGACATCCAACCAGTTTAATTGGTGCAATATATTTCCTGCAAGAGGGAAGTTTCTCTTCTTCTTTTTTGTGAAAAGAAAAAAGTGGAAGGACAATGAAATCTGAGGATTGCGGGAATCTGTAGATTTTAATATCTCAAATTCTATGGGATAGTGAAAAATCATCTTATTGGATAGATTTTGGTGTCCTAAAGAACTTGAAACTGAGTGCAATGGCCTTACTTTGTAGATACCTCACATTTTCTCTTCTTTCCCTTTCCCTATTTATCACCTCTCACCCATGTGGGTGGTATTTGAAGAGTGCAGAGTCTGACATCCACAGAGACCCTTCAAAATAGTAAGAATGGGAAAAATTAGTGCTCCAAACAGAACATGATGTCTCATATTAAACAACTTCCAAAAGATGGTTACTGTTGAATGATGCGCTTGGTAAGTTGAGTGCAGGACATTTCAAATGTATAAACACATGACATTTAAAATCTAGAACCTTGTTCATATATCAGTACCCTTTAGAGTGGCTAGGTAGAGGTGTTGCAGATGGAAGTCTCTACCTACTTCACAAAACTAGCTTCGAGTTCCATTTTAGTGCGTGCTCTTTTTAGTCATACTGCTGTTGTTGGACAACTTTTAGCTTTTTTTTTTTGTAATGATGCTCAGGGATCAAAGGTCAGACAACAAACTTGAGATGTGGATAAACATTCTGGATTTTGAGGAGGCTGGAGTACTTATTGTCTGGACTTAATTGATCTTCCATATTAGGGTTATTTTAGAATTTATTCTGGTGAATTTACATACAAGAGCAGCCATTCCAACCAACTTACAATTACTCTTTTTGAGCACCATGAATAACAATAATTACATCATGAGAGCTAGCAGTAGATTTTATTTACTCATGATAAATTCATGGTTCCTGGAGAGGGCTCATAACATCATTCTCTTGTTATCCTTAATCCATGTATTGCATAGTCTGTCAACAAAGAATTCTTATTGTCTCCATATAGAACAAGATACATGGTATCCTCCATCGGTCTAGTACATATTTGGAAATACAACTCCTCTTGTACATGGCTTTTTGCAGCTATCTTAAAGTGCACAGAAAAACATATGTTAGTCCTACCCAAAAAAAAAATATAGCACAGTTCTATACTATGCATGAAGGGATCTTAATCTCATAAAGAGCTCATCACTGTATGTTCATTAACAGGTTATTAGAGCTTCTCATGTAATTCTTGGTGATTCTCTCAACTCTATTTGAGTATTTTCTTCTCCTCGGGTTTTCATTGAGGTAAAGCATTAAAGCACCTCATGCATTATGCTACATGTGAAGATCAAGGTCGTTCAAATTCTGCTTTTTGCTGCCACCACGCATATAGAGAGACAATGGCCAGAAGCAAATAAAATAGAAAGCAGGAAAAAAAGGTAGTGCAGGCTTACTTCGTGCATGGAGAGTTCTCAGCTCATGTTGTTTCTCTCCGTCAATGGTATTCTCCAAACCCTTGGCCATGGCAATGACTGCCAATGACTGTTTAGCTCAGTTCTTCCAAATTTCAACCAGCTGGCTGCTGAATGCTTCCTCAGTATGCAGCATATTGTTCTCTTTGTTCTGAAAGACAGAAGATGACAACATATTCTCTATTCTCCAAATAGCTATTCATTTTACCATCCCCTTGTATCTGTGCGCATAAAAAAGATGATCTCAAATGCCCAAGTGTCCTTGGCAACAGGCTTAACCCACATTAACTGTCCGACGAAGAATTAATCTCCAACCTATGCATCATTCTTAACTTTCACTGTAAAATTGGTGCTTTGTGATGATCATCATGATGACCATCGTGAAAAGAAACATGTCATCAAATCACTAGTTCGAAATCATGGAGTACGGTCAAAAGGATCCAAGATGAAGACGACCAAAATGGAGAAGCATACCAACCACTCAGCCAGGACCCTACCACTGATTCTGCAAACAAGTCTTGCATGCATAATTAATCCATGTCTTTATATAGAGCACATTAGTCAAATTGCTACCAGTGTACTCGAGTCATCTTTACTATCACAACGAAATGATATGGCTCTCTCCATGCTGACCTTAGCTCCTACCAGGGTGATCAACTACAACCTGAAGCCTTGGAAGCAATGATTGAAGGAATGCTCCCTAGAGCAGTTGTAACTAACATGCTCAACATATTGTCCTCAAAATAAAGTTGGATCTTGACACAGTTGTTTGCAACCCAAAGCATGGATTGCAGAAAAGGCTGACTCACCTCTGACAACAGACCACATGAAAACTACCAGGTGATTCAGATCTATCCATGTAGATCTCACACAGACTAGTTCATCCTATAGGCATCCACTAGAATATTCAAACCCAGCATCCCCCAGCAACAAGCAAGCTTCAAATCGTCTACATATTTGATGATCCATTAATAACTAAAATACCTAATGATGTTTTCAAGCAAAAACAAATTAAAAAAAAAAAAAAAAGAAGCCCGAGGACCAACAGGAGCCTCCAATTCTCAGGGGATTAAACACTAATGTTTCAAGTCCCCACTGAAGAGTCCAAGAAATCTCCAACTATTTTGATCAAACTTATCCCTAGTTGGTTGCACAATAGATGGAGTAACTTACGCATTTTTTTTATTTTTTTAAAAAAAAAGAATAACGTTGCCACAGAAGTATCATTTCAGCATGATACCGAGCAGAATGGAACTACCTTAAATAACTTGAGTTAATCATTCGTCATAACATATTTTCCTAACCCTTAGTGTTCACTATCGAATGTTTCAACTAGAGGTGTCACAATTTAAGTTTCCATGTTCAAACAAGCTAAACTTAAAAAGCAAAGGCAGTCTTCACAGGTGCAATAAGTAGCGGACATAAAGAAAACGAAGCACAGATGCAACACTCAGTTATTTCCAGACGAAAGCAAGAAGCGCCATATTGAATTTTCTAACCTTTTATTTCCAACTGATGATTTTAATTACCCATGAAAATTGGCCACACAGGAGTGCGAATGAAGGAAAAAAAAACACAGATTCTCCAAATGGAGAGCCAGCCCCTCGCAATGGTTGGGGGCGGGGGCTCATCCAGCTCAAAGAGCTCTCAGATGAACACTGGCATATCACCATGTTACATGCTCCGACTCAAGATGGCATTTCAGCGACCAACCAAAAAATTCTGCCAATGGCATTCTCAGGACCCCGCCAAATCAGATGCATCGATGCATGAATCATGTGAAATCCATGGTGCCAAATTCAGCCTAACAATTTATCCCCTGTCCAACCCTGCAAATGAATGAAATCCGCATTGAGGCTTCAAGAAATGCTGAGCCTATCATACATCAAAGCACAACTTGGTTGTTTGGCAAAAGAAAAGGCTACAAATTGAAGTAGTAGTGAATCCAACAGAAGCTATATGCCTGACAGGCTCATGTTCAATATCTTAAATTCCTAAACAATCATGTACATTTTATGTATATGTACACGCCAACATTACTGCTGTCTGTTCTCTAATTCATTCCACAAGATGGCACATGTCAAACTCGGGCAGATGCACGGGTATTAATATAAAGAATTGATGATTGATATTTTCCAATGTTTTATCTAGAGATATTGCCCAATCTCTTTCTAAAAAGCCCGGTCATACTTTCTAGCTCCTATTTACTTCCCTGAATTCTTCTGGTATTTGTAATATCTTGCTTACCTTTAATGGATATCATCAATATTTTAACTATGATTCAGTTTCTCACCATGTATCAAGTAGAGAACAAAAAAGAAAAAGAAGAAAAAGAAGAAGAAGAAGTCAAGCCACAGAAAACAAAATGTAAAATTCAGCAAAAACAGAGTGAACCGAGGACCATGTGATTTCACCAGCAAGTCCATCTCCATGTGTAATAAGGGATTTGGGGATTTGCACAGCTAATCAAATGACCACATAGCCTGCACCAAAATAATTCCTAATATGCTAGGTGGTAGCCTGCACCAAAATAATTCCTAATATGCTAGGTGGTCTTTAAACCTTTTTTTTTTTCACATAAAACAAGTCCCCTGTTTCACTATGACAATAGCCATTTATGTCGAATTTGCCACTGTTCTATGTTTTAAGCTTCTGAAGAGTTCCAATGCCTCCACCATCACACAAAACCACATCATTGACTAAGGCTGTTTGAAGACTGATGTTAATAGGAAAAATAGAAGATAGGATACATTTAGTACAATTTGATTAGCACCACACAGGGGCTGGAATGGCTTTCCATTGAACAAGGATTTAACACTAAGAATGAATGTTTAAGACAATCACAAATATGGCATAGTTCAATGCCATGTTACAAAATGAGATGTTGAGTATTAAATAATGCTAGCCACATCTTCCCTCTAACCAGTAGAATACATCACTCTTCGAGAGAAGCAGTTAACTTTATTTCACCCTCCTCCGTAAGACAAAGTTAACCAGGATAGCCCACTTTCTGGAGCGTTGACCAATTAAAGTCATCATCACATTTTGGGCTCTTGTTTGGATGGCTAAACTGCTAGCTACTTCCTAATTTCAAATAACCAGTATCCAAACAAGCACTTAATATATTATCAACAACACCACCAGATATCATAGATGGAGTTGGGAGACAAAATTCAAGAAAGTGACAAGAACTATTGGGCCCAATCATAACAGGGTTAGTGAGGAGCTGATAACAAGGAAAAGCACCTATTTGGATTGTTGTAAGAAGTATTGCTTTGAGCTGATGCTAGCAGAAAATTGGAAGTGTTAAAAAGATGCCATACATGATAAACAAAACACAAAAACATCACAGGTCTGAGTTTTAGAAGTTTTTGTTGACATGTAGAGTGAAGGTGAGGAGATAATAACAATAAAAGACACCTGTTTGGACCCTTATGAGAAGTATTGCTTGGATCTGACACAATAAACAAAATACATAAACATCACTTACATTATTTTTGGAAGTTTTCATTGACATATATGCAGTGAAGTCATTGGTTTTGCCACAGACTTACGGTACTTAAACGTTTGAGAATGATAAAAGAACATGGAACAACTTTCAAATCTGGCAGTGAATCACCTCTAGTTGTCCAAGATCCAGCGGAAAAGAAGTTAGGCAATGACAAAAACAAATGTGATACACTGAGGGAGACAAAGGAACTTTCTCAATGATAAAAAATGTGCACATCATATCATTTCATCCAGTGCATGAACTGATGGAAAAGATTTAGGATGTGCCATGAGTATATATACATTAGCAACTTATCTAGACCTATACGTGGATCTTGGAGAAATATGTTTATGTTACCTGGGGGGGCTGCATGGGACAGAAAAAAATACGATGCAGAAGAAATTAGCCAGAAATTCTCACAGATGTTATCTAGTAAAAAGAAATCAGCAAGGCAGGTCACTGTTTTAATTATAATACTGTTCCACTGTATGTGACAATCCCAAAGTCAAAAACTGTAAGCAGTATATATACAGGGGCCAGCTTTTAACTTCTAAGCAACTCAACCACATGTGGGTAAAATTGAATGGTTTTGAGACAAACTCTGTATCTTAAGCAACAAAACAATTCTCCTCCAGTAAGAGGTACTCTTTTTTTACGAAGGCTGTGTTGATCCCAATTCTCATGCTATAGTTTAACGTAATGTAACCAATAAATAGATGGTTTAAAAAATAATTTTAGCTACAATTCCAATTTTATTTATAATGTGGGATTATGTAGCCAATAATAACTATACACAAAATAAATTTTAGCACTTAACTAAATAGGTTTCCCAACACAGATTTGAAAAGAATAAAAGACCAGGGAATTATTTTAAGCAGAATAAACTTTATTGGATGTAAGAATGAATAAACATGTTACACAAGAATAACCTAACAGACTACAGAGATTATAAAATATTGTCAGAAGAAGCTCCTCAAAGCACATAATTTGGTACGTGAACCTAAAATGACACCAGCCCTCCACTAGAAGTTATTCAAAGGCTGACATATTACTAAAGGAAGATTAAGAATGTCAGGCAAAAAAAAACTAAAATCCCATGCCATCTATGAGAAAAGAGAAAATTAAAGGATAAAAGAACTAGACCTGTGTATCTTCGAAGGGACCCATTCCCATTCATTAAATTTGGTACAGCCCTTCTATCTTGGCTTAAAGATAAAATTTCTTGCATTCTCTCAGGCCAATCAGAGTTCAATCTCCTAGCGAAATCTTCCACTTCTCTGCATTAATCATGGAAAACAAAATGAAGATAATGGATTATAGATGCAAAAGAGACATGTTGAGTCATATCAGCTAAATGCCTCAACCACCAAAAAGTAATCAGTGGGAAGTAGGTAAATGAAATATAACTGTATATATATGTGTGCACGCGCACGTCTATACTCAGAACTAGTTAGATCTACATTGGACAATGGAGATACAGAGCAAGATTTGGCTATATATATATATATATATATATATATGATGATAATGTTGATAATTACAACAATGGTGATAATGACATACTTGAAGCTCAATAGTAAATAGGACATTAAGAAAACATATTAGATGCTCCAAATAACTTAAATGGGTAAGAGTTGCTGGCTTACCCTATATAAGAGAATTAAGTTATAAAACCAAAAAATAATTCAACAATCCTTTTCGTGCATTACAAGCTATCTCTTCAAGATATGTTCCTCGATAAATTTCATAAGAATTGGTTTGCATTTCATGCAACTTTTGATGTCTTGTTTGCGGGTTTTCAGATAACCCTTCATGTTACAGCTTCAGAATTATACTTCTGAAGGATTACCCAACAATCTTAAGTATGTGATGCTTCAGAATAGCATTTCACTGTCCAAAGTAAAAAAAAAATTGCAATTTTCCTTTAAACATAAACAACAGAAAGAGACATAAAGATTATTGAAAATTATATCCCATTATAGAATAATATCAAGGAGTCTCACAAGCCCATGCCATGAACTGAATTGCATATTCAACAACATGGACTTGATCCGTTAGAACAAATAACTCACAGAAAAGAAACTTCAAATCCAATATCAAAAGATCAACATCACATATGATCCTTCTTTGTTATTTTATAAGGAGACTTGTTAAGATCCAACAGGTAAAACCGAGCTCTTGACATAAAAGCAAAGAGTCGCAATTTATTCATGATTCCACGTGATTCCAGTGTCCACAACAAATTCTGTCACAAAATGTTGGTTTCACCAAACTTTTCTATAGATTTATCACCTTCGTTGGCTCAAATTTGAGTCTTAAAGGGGTGTTCAGTGAATAATATCTATTTTTGATTGATTTTGTAAATGAACTCATGAAGACTTATTTTGGTATCATCCCCAACTTCTAAGCTCACAATTTCGACTTGTCATACTCCAAATTTTGTGGTAATCACTCACATATTTGTCGCCCTATAGCTCCACCCTCGTCTCCTACCCCTATAGGCTAAAATTTTTCAACTATGAAAAAAGAACAATTGTATAGCCCAACATCAGCATTCTAAACTCTATATAATCACAGAATTCAATGCGATTGAATTAAGATTTCCTACCCATTGGATACAAATATCATCTCTTTCTTTAACCTGATCAACTTGTATAAAAGAAAAAATGTATGTATCAGATTCTGTAGTTCCGTCTTATGGTATGCCTTGAATGAGAAAGAGGATGCAATTGGTAAAACCGAAGGGCACCAAACATCTGACTAAATTTCCATGAATTGTGACAATCCTCAACCACTCTACCACATTGTTGCGGACATTCTTTTGACAATACTCATAAGTCTCATTAGATCCATGTTTAAGGATTTATAAATCCAAGTAAAGAAAATAGAATTTCACTTGCATGCTCATCATTGTCGTCTAAGTCTTGCAAATGGATCAAAATGATCCTAAACAATTGCCACAAGATCTAGATCCATATGACGGACTATACATTTGTTTGGACCAAGGTTGGCCGTACTATCCCAAACTACCTAGTTCGGGGTGTTCCATACCGAATAGACTGAGAACCGAGATGATTCACCCCATCGGCTCCGTAAATAGATCGAACCCTCACCAAAAGCCCCTCCTCAGTTTGAGAGAAGCGCTATTCAAGAAAAAACAAGCTGAACCCATGTCCCTTAGATCCTGACAGTTCATGTCACGATTTCCCCCTTGCGTCCTCGAAACCCTCCGCAACCCCTTCGCCTCCTCCACCCTCTCTCTCCTTCCCCTCATCCACTTCCTCCTCTGGCCCTTCAAAACTCCAAAGGGACCTCTCATCGGCAACTCTTCAAAAATGGCCCCCTTGTAGTCAGAGTCACTTTTTTCTCACACACTAGGGACAAGGCAAGGGCTCAGTGCTCCACCTCTCCTTGCTCCTGCTCTCCCATGACAAGACCGATGTTTTCTGATTGCAAAGGCCTACGACCAAGATGGTGGAGGGGGTGGTGCCACTCCTGGATGCGACAGCAATGGCGGATTGGACAAGGTTGTGGGTGAGAGAGTTGAGGTGGTGGCTTCGGCTGTGGCCTCTCTGGTGAGTCCCCTCTCTCACTCCTATCCTCCCCCCCCCCCCTCTGTCCCTTTCCTCTCCCCCCTCTCTTCCTCTATAGTTCCAGTACACTGCAATTTGGTATGATACAAATTGGTACCATACCGTACAGATTGTCGACCGGCAGGCCTATGGATACCAATTCTGCCATCCTTGGTTTGGATCACATGATCCAATTTGATAATGTTATTTACATACTAAATCATGCTTAGGCCCATTTTCCATAGTTTCTTTGATTTGGTTCTTAAATTATCACTAATAAAGTAAAAATCAGCAAGTCTGCTTTTGGGAGTTTATAGAGTCCCCCCCCCCCAAAAAAAAAAAAAAAAGGTTCAAGGTCGTATTTTACAACCACATGCTAAAATCTTATCCTGACATTCTACGTAAAAGAATAATTAAACTGAAAATGGTATATAAATATCTTGGATAACCAAACAAAAAGTTAGTTTTTTAATTAGAAATATAGGGACCTAAAATGATGAAAACTAGACTGGTTGTATAATGCTTTATATTCTCCATTCACCTACCTTATTGTTGACTCATTTCAAATTCCACATTCTTTTATATTCAGAAATTTTCCAGAAAAATCAGGGGATAAAAAACCTTACTTTCATAATCAGATTCACAATCCATTCCATCTACCACCTCCCCCAGCCCCTGAGGCCCAAATTTACAACTTGATCCAGATCTTGACAACATAGGCTCAAACCAAGGATGGGTTCCCTGCCCATAAATATCCTTCATGCATTATATCAAGCAAGCACAATAGCTAGTGCCCATGGAACATTTGCTATACATCTTCATATTTTGCAATCCTTTAACAATCATGACCTCAGAAACTTCTTTTGAAGAAACCTTATAACCATGTCATCCTTTTTCATCAACAACATTGGTTGCAAGAAAGACACCTATCTTCCATATATTACTCCTTATAGAAGACATGGGAGAAATGTCCAGATCCTCTTCAAGACTTGGAGGAATTTCATAAGAGACAGGAGGTATTAACTACAAATGAAATGCATATCTCAAGACAAAGAATGCAGATCTCAAGACAGTCTGAAAAGTAAAAAGAAAAAAATATATTGGCTTCATAAGTAGAATCCCTTGTATTCAAACACTAAACTATAAGAAACAAGTAATTTGAATGATGAGACATGCATCCTTATGAAAGCATATATGATTAACACAACCAAATAAGCCTACATCATACTAGCTTCATTTGACAAGAAAAATGTCAAAACTCAAGGCCCACATGAACACAAAATGTGAGCTTAAATGAAGTTAACTGTTTTGCACCAAGCATGCTCAAACAGAGAACTCACCTGTCAAGCTCTTCTTTCATTGCAGGGTCTAACCCATCGTCTATATCACCATCTTCAAAATCAACCCTTGTTGCAAAAGCATCTTCAGCATTGTTCCGTATTTCTGAAACTCGACTTGGACTCGGAGAATAACTACCACCAGCTTCACTTCTTACCATAGAAAGAGTCGATGCATCCTAACACACAAATATATAGGAAAAATGTATTAACATCTAAAAAATACGGTTGGAATGAAAATGCATCATCAGAAAAGCAAAGAGTAAATTGGTAACCTTCTTGTGTGATTTCTCAGAGTCAGTTCTAGAAGGATCCTTTGTTTGCTCTTTTTTCCTCCTATTTTTCTTTTTATTCTTGGAAGCTTTAGTACTCTTTGAGTCTGTCAAAAGTGAAATTGAACAAGAACCAATGTCCATCAAGTAGAATTGCTGAATAGATAAAGTCATGGTCTGATAGCTGGCATTATGGATGAAGTTGAATGCATAACCGATCAATTAAATTTCAATTAACATCAAAACTTCAAAAAGACCATCATATTTCGAATTAGAACAAACAATCACATTTCACAGATGTTTGCTGTATTCAACACCATACACCAAGAAGATGCCATTGGACATCAAAATATGTAATTTTTATATCACAAAAACTGAAAACTGACACACACACACAAAAAAAAAAAAAAAGAGTAAACTACGAAATGTTGTGTTCAACATAAACTCCTCCTTAATTAGTAACTCAACATGCAAACCTTTCATCATATATCACCTTAAACCATCAACTAAGACAGCAGATTTCAGGACAAAAACCAGGATACCTGCATGATTTAGGTGCTTTCAAGTCTTTGATTTTCATATAGGTAATCATAAATCACACCTTTCTTCATTCTTAGTTTACAAAAGCCAAATAATTAAAAACAGACCCTCAGAAATGACAGCCAATTAGGCAAACAGTCAAGGTATCAATATATTTCAACAGAAAAGGCAAAGTTTCTTGATTCCCCCAGAAGACCAGTTTTTTTGGTTTCACGTAAGAAGGCCAAAAAATAAGTTATGTTTGCATGATCTCCAGCCATAATGCAATTCCACATTTTCAAGATTTTGGCTTAATCGAACAGCAGATAAGTTATTTCAGCAGACAACACAGCAAGAACTTAAATTTAGGGAATTTCCAATACAAAGAAGGAAGAGAAAAAATTATATTGAAAAAAATGAAGAAGAAAAAGAAGAGGCAAAACATATAGGAACAAAATGCAGTATAAAAGCATGCACATAAGAGGAAAAATAAAAATTACCTACTCAGAGAAGAAGGCAGAAAAAACACATCAAAATTAAAGAAAAAATTTAAATAAGACATTGTCGGGGGTTTCGGTAGTAATTTCTTATAATAGTTCACAGGTTATAATTATCATAAACCTTGACTAAGCAGTTGTATAAAAGGAAAGAGTACTTAATTTGTACTTCAAAGATTGGTAGAGAAAAAAACCTAAGACTCCACATACTGTGAATTTCCTGATCACATCATTTAAGGATACCATATCAGACATGGTCATATTGTTTTTGGCATTCAACTGAAATTTGGATCTTCTTCGTATTTATACTACTAATATATATGGATAAAGATAAATTCATTCATATAAAAAATATCTAGACCTATGCACATCAACATACCGTAAATACATATAAATATCTCAGCAAGCTAACATATTATATCACCCAATTGAAATGCCCAATATTAATGACTACATAGCTAGTTACCACGCCCAACATTTCCTATTACCAGAAACCCTCTCTTCACCAAACCCAGAATAATAATGAATATGTTTGACCACATCAAGTATGTTGCTATAAATAGGGGTTTTATATACACCATTTCAGGGTTTCATCACCCAAAGACTCCCACAAACCTAAAATCTAGATGTTTGAATCCAGAACTCTAAATTTTTGTTAGGTGTTCTTAACGTTCTCATTGCATATGAATATCACCTCATATGAATGTTTAGCATAGCCCAATATATGAAAGTGTAGGGAAGGATTTATGAAGTCCAGTTGAAAGCAAACATGACCTACAAACTGAGGACAGTCAATAATAATTGCATGAGACTGCAGATAGAATATAGTATATCCATTGGTGATTCATTTTTTCATATTAAAAAAATGTTCTTCAGCTTATATTTTAATGATATAATAAAAATTCAAATGAAAATTGCATCCTGACTCTTACTGAAAGAGTACCAGGAATAATTTATATGGTTATAATATCATTTAAAAAACAACAAAGAATATTATTTTAGAAAGAGAGATAATTGCAAAATTCAGTACATGTGCATGTAATGGGGAAGGGAGACATTGGAAGAAGGGTGGAATGCTGCTGTGCATGCACATGAGAGAGAGAAGATAGCAGGGAGGGAGAGAGGGAAGAAGAGGTATAAAGAAATAAACAATGAAGCCCCAACCCATTTATCGTGCATCTTAACACTTGGTCAATCATATTTGTGAGGATCTATATGGACATACGTAGTCACACATCGATTATGCACCAAATATATCTTGGATACTTGTATAGGGCCAAGAAACCCAAATAACACCTTCCAGCTAGTCTTTCTAGGTAAGGTCTTAGGTTGTTATAAATAGTATCAAAATGGACCCATTTAGAGGCCCATATAGATTGTAGGTCACCACGAGCCCATTTGCATTGACCACAGGCTAATAGTGGTGTTTGTAATTGAATTTATGGAACTTGTGATTAGATTTCAATGGATTTAGACCTCAAACTAGCACAGATGCCAAGGCTTAAACAGAGGAAGTATGTGAAGATCCATGTGAATATGTGTTTAGTCCCACATCAACCATACACTGGATAGACTTGGATACTTATCCAGAGCCAAGGAATCCAAATAACATCTTTCAACTAGCCTTTTAAAGCGATGTCCTACATTGTTACAAATGATATCAAAACAAGGCTATGAATTTTTGGACGAGCCCTGTTTAAGCTCTAGCGAGGATGTCCTCCCATATAGACCTAGCAAGGATGTCGAGGCTTAAATGCCTAAATGGGAGAACCATGAAAGGATCTAGGTAGATCTTGAGTACTTATACAAGATACAAAAACCCAAATAACACCTTCGGCCTAGCCTTTTTGGATGAGATCTTAGGCTGTTACAATATTATATTTCATGAAATCTTCCACTATGACATTTAGAAGCTTTGATTTTTTTATTTTTTTTTTTTTGCACATAACCCATCCCTTTAGTGCAACGATTAAGTATCATATCAGTCTAGATTGGTCATACTACACCATACCAATGATGGATTGATATTTAATAGACCCTCGATATACTACCATACCAACACATGAAAACTAGTGTCACCTCTACTATGCCGATGCCAACTAGATTACCAGCATCCAACCAGCAATGGTACCAATACCAAGATTTTAAACCTTGCCCTCTACAAACTAATGGCACATCAACACCCTTATTTACATATTTGCAGATTATACCTCTTTTATCCCAAAAATACCCAAATAGGGCCACAAATCAAATTTCCATCACCCATCACTAAAACCATAAGCAAATACGCTACCGAGCAATTGCCAAATGGCTCTTCATACCCTACCCTACAACATTCCTTTTCATTCAATAATGCAACATGTTTTTGCTTAGAAAACAAATAGTATTTAGGCAATTATAAGCTTGAACAACAAGACCAAGAATAAGGTCAACTCCGACGATAGCTGTAGCTAGGAGCATGACGCTTATAATGGCAGCAATGAGCTCAAACATGATGATGGAAGGTGGCAAAGAGCTCAATCTCAATGATGACAGGAGCTTCAGCTAAAATATTGCACTAGCAAGGAGTGCGGTTATGACAATTGTTGCTACAAAAAGCACAGCAGATGGAACAATACCAACAATCAAAATGGCAAGAAGAGTGGTGACATGGAACTGATATTTAATAAAGGTGTTGGCGACAAACCATAACCCCAACAACAATGGTAGCAATAGCAAGGAGGAGCCCAACCCAACAATGATAGTGGCAGAGAATATGACCTCAAAAGGGTAGCAACAAAAAAACCCACTAACGGCAATAATGAGAATTGGGATCCCAACCTGGCAATGGTAGCAGTTTGGAGCTTGAACTTGGAGACTACAATGTTGAGGATGAGTAGCTCAAAAGCTAGAAATT
Source organism: Cocos nucifera (assembly GCA_006176705.1). Taxonomy (NCBI): domain Eukaryota; kingdom Viridiplantae; phylum Streptophyta; class Magnoliopsida; order Arecales; family Arecaceae; genus Cocos; species Cocos nucifera. Next base: position 93,519 of record QRFJ01000024.1, read on the forward strand.
CCATTTGGTCAAGTCAGAATAAGCATGGGAATAAATAAGAGAGATCACATATAATCGTTCTTAGTAAAGGCACCAGTTACAAGAGATAAAAGAAGGGTAACTTAATCAGTTGATTTTAAGATATTACAAATCAAAATATTTGATTAGTATTCCATTATGATTTGACTTGATTTCTAGGATAAGGGTTCAGTGACCTACAAGTATGCAAAAGGGGGTTCTTTACGTGCAATTAATAGCATCCCTCAAGATGTATTCATCACTAAAAGTTCTCTCATGTAACAATGATAATGTTGAAGTTTCATTAGCTTCTTATACTAATTTTTACATGTTTCGCAATTTTTTAATTAGAATTTTGACAAACCAAAATTGTATATCCAAGTTAACAATAGACCTTCCTCAATGTTTTGCATGTTCATTGGAAAAGCAACTTAAGATGCAAGTATTAGTCAAAAAGAGAACACATAACCTAAAGAACTTCCTTAGCAGCATAGCTATAATTAGAGAATTAGTGATAGCATGATATGCAAGTATCTGCTTTAACCCCTCTATATGAGATTGGGCAAAATAAAGAAAGTATCATAGCATGCAATACACATATTTGGCATTAAGTAAAGATTAACTTATTAAAAATATGTATCTTATCAAATGGATCATGTTTTTTACATACAACTGTCTTACTTCCATTTTTCTTCTTTATTTCAAGGCAATAAAAGCCAAACATGAAAAAAGTAACTCTTAAAGCAAACTAGGAAATGGATCAAAATAGTGGATCCAGCTGAAAATAAACAACAAGCAAAAGCTTTCTTACATGTAGCTTTTTTCCACATACTAGCAAGCAATTGGTTAAAGAGAGAGAAGATCAATGACCCTAAAGAGCTCATCGAATCTTCTAAGGAATTATTAAAATCAAAATTAGAAGAATAAGAAGACAATTTTGAAGAAGAGAAGAAGCAATACAGAATTTGCCACAATATCTTCAATTTTCTCAACTCAACTTCCAAACCAACTTGCTCACAACCCTTCTATTAGATGTTTATATACATGCCCAACTATACGATCCTGTTTGGCTAAACTTTTAAAGTATCAAAAAGTACTTTCGAACCCTCCAAAAGTACTTTTGGATGGTATAGTGATGTTTGGTAAAAAATAGGAAAACTATTTTAATTTTGAAAGAAAGCTGAAAAGGTCTACTCGAAAAAAACTCCATTTTGAAGCTTTTCCTAAAAGTACTTTCTGACTAATGTCTAAAAGCAATTTTGATTTAAATAAAATTTTTTGATGACCAAAATATCCACCAACAAATCTCATAATTACATCTTATATTATATAATATTATATTATTATATTATAAATATAATATAATATAATAATAAATTAATAGTATTTTATATTATAAATATATAAGATAATCTATTATAGTATTATTATATTATAAAAATATAATTTGATATAATAATAATAATATAATATAATACATTATATTATAATTTATTATTAGATTAGATTATAATCCATTATTTTATATTATATTATATATTACATCATAATTATAATAATATTATAATTATAATAAAGATATATTATATTATATGATAATAATATTATACAATAAAATAATATTTTAAAATATCATAATATTTATATTATAAACATATAATATAATCTATTATAATAGTATTCTATATAATTATTATTAGATTAGATTATAATCCATTATTTTATATTACATTATATATACATCATAATTATAATAATATTATAATTATAATATTAAAGTATATTATATTATATGATAAAAATTATACAATAAAAATAATATTTAAAATATCATAATATTTATATTATAACATATAATATAATCTATTATAAATAGTATTCAATTATTAATAATACAATATAATAATATTTTAATAATAATATATTATTATATCATATTATAATTATTATACCTATATTAACATCATAAATTATGTTATAATTATAATCATAGTATATTATACTACAATATTATGCTACATTATATGATAATAATATTATATAATATAATAATATTTTAATATATAATAATATATCATATTATATTGTATTATTCTCCACCATACAATACTATGCAATATCTTTATAGTCATTTTATCACACCAAAAGCACTTTTTTTATTTTAATTATCAAACATATGTTAAAGTTTCAAAGTACCTTGTCAATATGGTTACCAAATGGCTTTTTCGAAAAACTCTACTTCCAAAAGCTCCACCACTTTTCAAAAGCTCCAAAAAATCTATTGCCAACAACAAACCCAAACAGGGCCTAAGCTTAGTTAACTCCTATTCCAAGGCCTTATACCTACCGCAAAGACTACTATAATGGAAAAAAATACAAAAGAAAGAAATAAATACATCACTAAATTATAAAGATAATTTCCAAGTCATTTCTGATCCTAAAAAAATTGGAAGTGACCAAAATCCATGATAACTATATCAATTGCAGAACTCAAACAGATCTTTCCACCAAGTCCAAGATCTCTGGAACCTGATATTTGTACGAGAATTTTATGCCTTCTAGAAGCTTTCATGCAGATTGCATTAGGTTGCACCTGTTTCATTTAATAGACCTTTAGATCCACAAACCATGCATCATCAGAAAAAGAGCGGGGGCGGGCGGGCGGGCGGGCTGGAGGAGATATGGTGAGAGAGAACACATTCTTTTAGCTCATATCACCCATAGGTTCACTGGAGGATAGAACCACCAAAGAATGCCTTCCATAAAATACAAAAAAGAATGCTATTAATCTACCACAATGCGAACAGAAGTGGTTGTCAAGATCACCCAGGCCATGAGTATAAGGTATAAGCACAGATTCCAAATATGACTCCAAAAGAAAGTGTTGTGATCAAAGAACCTTATGGCTTGATGATGCAGAATGTATATCCAATTTATAGGATGCACCAAAATGTACTCAGTTTTCATAATTGAGCATGATTAAAAATCATTATCTACAACGTTGAACAAATCTTCATATGATATAACACTTGGAGCCTATAAAATCAAGTATAATACTAGGAATTTCCTCAAAGAAGTATACGATCAAGATATAAATATTAAAATGCAACTTGTAGACATCACAGGTATTATATATGTGACCACCTGTTCCACAGCTTCCTAGGTACAACACATTAATAAGTTCAGCTATTTCAAAGAATCAAATTCAGCAAAAGCCCAAGAATTAGACTCAGGTTTTTCTTTTTTTTCTTCTTTCAGAATAAGATGGTTTCCAATCATAGTAAGAGAAATTCTGGTGGCTCATACATTCAGAAGGATCATGATTAGCTACATTTTGATAAAGGGTGAAGAACTGAAGCTGCCATACAATGTTTCTTGTGACTCAAGTGACTCTTACATGTATGGAGAGATCATTTGACTTGTTGTCAAGTAGATGCTTTTGAAGAACTTCCCTTTGATGGACACTACATATCCCGTCAATATCTTTCCCCTCCATCTCTAGTTTCTCCTCCTTGTCTTCAATGATCACGGTTTGCATTTTACTTCTTAATTATAAGTTGAGCTGGTAAATAAGTTAAAACATGATCTTCATCTTGCTTGGCTAACACACCCTTGTTCATGAATTAAAACATATCGATGGTTGACACTAAGAAAGGAGCATGCTGTAAAGTCTCAACCTTCTGATGAAACATATTTGGATCCACTAAGTTGATCCATGTTGGACAAAGGTTGTCAGTTGAGTATGCTATCATACTTCAATCAATAAAGACAAATATTTTCATATATGCAAGTGAGATAATTCATTGTCTTTCATTCAATAAATCCCTAAAACAATCAAGAGCTACTTTAGCAACAAGATGAGACTGGCTATCAAAAATGCACTAACGGATGGTTTCACTATACATGGACTTATAAGAACATATGATCACAAAAATCGATTTGTGTGGACTAACAACGGGAGTCCCTGGTTCTCATAGAAGTCATTTTTAGGTTGTACTAAAAGCCAGTGTCCAAAACAAGTTTACTAGAAAGTAACCAATCAAGTGTCTTAATAAAGTTCACCTATTCTAGGTTTTGTGTGAACACAGGTAAAATCTAACAAGCAAACAGCCCCTAAGGGTTAAAAGTGAATATTTTCCTTAAATCTCTCAAAATTAAGCAACTTACACAATAAACAATATGAGGCAATAATCTAGAACTAGACGAGTATGATCTTTTGTGTTTAATATCGACAGAAATTTCCAGAAAAATGTTATTTTTGCTCTCCTCATAACCACTTTGTTCCAAAGTAAAGGAGTATGATGAACAAGAAATGACAGCTCAATTCAAGAGGAAGCAATAAACCATATTGCGAAGCAGTTTTGACAATAATAATTGACCTACATTCTAGTATGTTGCTACAGTCAATAATCAAGTTAAGGATCATCCCAAAGTCGCAGCTGTATACGGCTTGAGGTCAATATAGACAATCAAAGATACAACACCTGGATGAAAATAAGCTATTGAAATCTTCTCAACAAAATAGAAAAATTAGTTATTGCCCTTGCAGCTAAAACAGGCATAATCAAAGTAGAAACAGATAGCAAACGCTGGTGTCAGCACACAAAAGTTGTAAATTTTCAATGGACAAAATAGATTAATGACAACTACCTCCATCTCCATTTATAAAAGATAATATTTCATCAACTGAACGCTCATCTACTCGTGGTTCTTCAACTTCCACATCCTGGAAAAAGTTTTTTTATGTCTTCAAAGATCAGATCTTAGGAGCAGTCAAAATCTAAGACATAGCAAGTTTGCCAATAATAAATAAAATAGTTAGATATCTAGACCTAAGAGCAGAGGACACATTGGATCAAGGTTTGCAACCTTGGTACTGGACCCTGTACCAGTTACAAACTGCTACAGTGTTGGTACACCTGGTATGGGAGTTGGATTGGCACCAAGAATCGATATGCCTTGGTACCAGTCTCAGTTCAATACCGATATGGTACAGTATGGCTGGTATGGGACAGTATGCTCTGATTCTGTGAATTTTCCATTGGATTATATTTTCAGAAAAAGTAACAAATAGTTCTACCAAAATAATCACTAGACCATGATAACATGACTACCTTTAGTTTCTGACGCTCCTTCAATTCTTTCCTTTTTTTAGCATATAGTCGATTTAGTAGCCTGATGCGTGGGTCATCATTAGTATTTTTCAGTGGCTCTAACTTCTCTTCCTAAAATAGCCAAGAGAGAAATGACATGATTGAGAAAAGTCTCTAAAAAACAAAAAGAAAAAGAAAGAGGAATTTAATGCAACAAAACCTCAGTAAGATCATCTGGCAAATGAAAAGTCTCACGAATTTCCTCAGGCGTTTTTCCTTCTATCATGCGGGCAAGCGCTCGACTAGTGAGATCAACCAAAGGCTTTAGCTGCAGGCTGTCAGCTGCAGAAGTCAACTCACATAATCTTTTGGTATCTATCCTGATGAATTTCTCATCGAAAGTTTTTCGCTCCTACACATAACAAAGAAAATTTATAATACAAGAGATTGCGCACAAATAATATATAACTTTCAGTATGCCTTTATACAAAAAGATTTTACAGCAGGATGATAGCTACAGTAGCAGATGGTTATCATCATCGTACTAGCAAACCAGCAGGTCACACATATTTAGTGATAGAAGTGTCCAGAGATAACTCTAACATGTGATGAACTATGCTAATGAAAACCATAAATACATCACTTTATCAAAAGAAAAGAATGTGACACAAATAAGCCAGGTATTGAACTTTATCACACCTTGTTAGAGCGGCCTGGAACCTGATGAAACCGACAATAATCAAGAATTAAGCTAAGTATGGGTGGGTTAACTCGTTCTGGTAAAGAAATGGCATAATTCTTAGAAGATCCCATGCCCGTCTGAAGTATTTCTCGACATATCATGGGGCAGAACATGGCAACCTCCTCCTCAACTTGCTGGATTGATCCATCAGCACATTGGAGCCATACATAAGACTTCATAGCCTGTTAGAGTATAATGAAAGAATGTTCTAAAATTCAAAAACTGTATTAGTTGGTTTCACAGGTACACTAACATTGGAAAGCTCGATGGACAATGAAAAAGGAACACTTCTGAAAAGTGACAGAATGTGACAACATGTTTCTTATGATGATTATGGATATAAAACAACATGCATAAAATAGACATACAAAGAATAGACAAAAACCATCAGCTACTAAATTTGAAAATGAAGCCTACAGGCAGAGTAGATGCAGGTACATGCCTGCACCAGTAAACAATCATTATAGCAGATATACAGTTGCACAAAATGGTCAATGTGAAATACATATGAAAGTTTAAGTTAACATAAGAAAGATTATAGCAAAATCTGACATACCTCTGGTTTGATAATTGCCATCTCACTTTCTGACATTTGATGGTAGCCTTTTAGTATGCAAGGCAAAAGATAATAAAAATATAGATAGAGAAGAAATTACAAGATTGCTTCTCCAAGCCCCAAGTTTCGAGACTGGACAGTAAATAAAGATGCTCCCAAGAACAAACACTTCTGATTATATAATAGATATTGCTTGTTAACAGAAAGAACACCAAACAATAGACATTTCAAGAACATGTTTGTCCTTGTTTCTTCTTGGGATAGCCTCCTTAAGGATCATCCAGTCATAGGCATCACTTCAATAGGATGTTAATAATACAATTGGGTTATCAAGTCGCTTGACCTACCAAAAGAAAGAGAAAGATTAGAAAGATGATACAGGATCCTTCCTAGAAACATAACAATATGTGCCAATAACAAAATGCAGAACACAGAAAGATATGCCTGCACTGCAATGAACTCTAGCATCAAATTAGAGGTTCCATGCATGGGTTTTTCTCTGATTGCTAATATTTATTTTTTTCCAAATGGACTTCCTGACCTGACTCCCCTATTTCTCAAAACTAGTAATATCTTTTGTAATTCAAAAATCTGAATCAGATTGTTTAGCAGTTCTATACCATGGGAATATGCAAGTTACGGAAAATAAGGTACCACCAAATATTACTGTTTATTAGGAATTGAAGGGGGAAAATCAACTTACTCAAACAAAGGTCATTTTTTTTTATGTAAGATATATCCTTATTGATCTTTTAACCATTGCAAACTTACAAATTCAACATGAAATTTCATGGACCGAGATGCAAATCTCTTGCACATTCATCAAAAAGGCACTCACATCAGCCAAATATAAAATAATAAGATGTGAATGAGAAAATAAGAAATTGCCTGATTTAAATGTGGCATAGACAAAAATGTAGTTGAGAAAATGCTAGATAAGCATTGATACACGATAGACAAAACAAAAAGCCTGAAACAAACATCTCAAGACACACTAAACCATTTAAGACAAGCTAATTAACAAATTCAACCAAGTAATGGAACAATCTAAAAAAAGACAGATCATAGAAAAGCATGTTCCCTGCGACCCAAAACCCAATGAAAGAACATGTACAATCGGAAAAAAAGAGCTATACCAATCACTGCATGTAAGCACATTATTAGAAACAGGGAATTTTAAGCCAATCAACTGATTGAAATCACAGGAATCAAAAGCCATCTTCCAAGAAGCAAGAATTTTCTACCACAACCATCTAATATCATTCTACTTCAGCAAGAAATTTATCATAAATCACTTAGTCAGAGAACTAAAAAGAGAAAAGAAATCAAGCATGAGATAAATAAAAGCTTCTGCAAGATGTTCAGTAGAAATATTATTTCAAACCTCAAGAACAGATATTGTTGTTCAGATAAACAATAGTTTTTTGGTAATAGTGTCTTTTTCTCGTTTTGTTTTGAAAAGCCCCAGAAAAATGAACTAGATTTTTCAACATGTACTGTGGACTCTCTCTCTCTCTCTCTCTCTCTCTCTCTCTCTCTCTCTCTCTCTCTCTCTCTCTCTTCTTCTTCTTCTTTTTGAACTTCTTTGTAAAATCTCTAGAAACTTTGGTAGGAAAGATTTATTGCATTCAAAAAAATAGTGAAAATAAAAGCAAGAATTATTAGAAGTTTTCTCTAAATTCTATCTTCATCATCAATCTCCTTATGATATTTCGCTAAATTTGTAGAGAAACAAAAGATGAGAAAAAATAACGATGCCAAACAGGTAGTAATCTGGTTTCAGCATCAAGACTAAATGCATAAGACTGCATAAGCTCAGTTTTACCAAGAAAAGAAAAAGAAGGAAAGAAACGAACTAAATACCAAGCGGGAAAAAATTAAATAAATTACCGAATTAAAATCCATTTACATGTAGCTTTAGAAGACCCTCCAAGAAATCTATTTAAACATCCAAATCCAAATTATTCTCAATATTAACCGGCAGTCCATCCAGCCATGGAATGAGGAGGACAGCAAGTCAGCAAACCCTCTCCCCTCAACCTAAAACCCAAAGAGTTGTCATCCATAAATATGAGCCGCAAAAGACCTAGATAGAACCAGTAGTGCCCCAACATCCCTCCCGTCGACCTAAAACCCAAAAGTTGTAATCCACAAATATGAGCTGCAAAAGATCTTGATAGAACCAGTAGTGCCCCAACCTCCCTCCCCTCAACCTAAAACTCAAAGAGTTGTAATCCACAAATATGAGCTGCAAAAGATCTTGATAGAACCAGTAGTGCCACAACCTCCCTCCCGTCAACCTAAAACTCAAAGAGTTGTAATCCACAAATATGAGCTGCAAAAGATCTTGATAGAACCACTAGTGCCCCAAACTCCCTCCCCTCAACCTAAAACTCAAAGAGTTGTAATCCATAAATATGAGCTGCAAAAGATCTTGATAGAACCAGTAGCGCCCCAACCCCCCTCCCCCAACCTAAAACCCAATGAAATTAGCTAAATTGGCACCAACATTTAAAAGAGAACTGCCTGAAATAATAGACATGGAATGCAAAAAAACCAAAAACCTGTAACCAAAAATCCAGAAAAGCCCCACGTTTACTCCAATGTCCCTGATCTCACTCAAAATTCGTCCCAAGAACCGAGAATACCCGCTAAAAAGCCCTCCAAGATATTGAATCTTTCCGCGCTTCACCCATCAAAAGAAGCGAAGCGCCAAAACCCAATAAACCAGTAAATCCGCGCCACCTCGCGGACTGAGACCCACAGCCACCCGACTCCCAGCCCATTTCATCAAATCCGACAAAGGAATAGCAAAAGGAGGCCAAGATTCAAGATTTCGCTACCTGATACCGCGGCCGCCGCGAACTGCTCTCTAGGGTTCCCGACCGTCTCCGATGACAAAACCAATCGAGGAAGATATGAACACGCGAGTGAGAGAGATTTCCCTGGAGGTGAAGGACGCGGAGGGCGGAATGAGGGAATTCTAGGGTTAAGATGGGTTTCTTCTGGATTTGGGAGCGGGCGGGCGGGCGGGCGGGCGGGGAGCCGCTTTCCGGGCCTCAGAAGAGAGAGAAAGAAGGTAGCTCTATCTAGTGCGCACACCGCTGCGTGGCCTGCTGGCCCGTTGTTTCTTACCCTCGCTGGTGCCATCCGACCCGCATACGGGAACCATTCGGCGCGCGGAGCCGGCCCACGGAGGCTTCTGAATGGACGGGTATGCCGTTGCGGTGTTTACGTAATCCTCCTAAGTACTTTCTATGTCGGGACCGTGTGCGTATTCGGGCTGCCATCGGATTGATATTGCATATTCATTCTCATATTTATATTAATATATTAATATTTACATTTATATATTTATATTTAATAAATATAAATATAAATATAAAATTTAATTAGATATAAAAAATTATATCTATATTTATTTTTAATGGATAAAATTATAAATTAGATACTGAAAATATGGGTGTAAAATATGAATATAGATCTGATAACTAAATTTTATAATTATAAAAATAAAAATATTACTAAATGAATGATGCATCAAGTTAATAATATATTAATATAATTATATATTTATATTAAAAATTTATGAATATTATATAAAATTAAATATAGTTATAAGTAAAATCGAATGCTTGGTTATGGATTAAATAGTTATCTATTCACATACATATCCATTTTTCTTTGAGAATAGGATATTAATTAGATACTCAAATTTTTATCCATATTCAGATAAATTTAGATATAAAAATAAATTTAGATAAATAATATTTAGTCCACTTTCACTCTTAGTCATATGTATAAGGCTAGCAAAGTATTGGCATAATCCATCAATCCAACCTCTATTCGATCTACCGTAAGCAGATTTGGATCTTGGCTAAATAGATTTAAGTTATAAATAGATCAATTTATTTAATCTATTTAATATTCAGATTATATTTGAATTTTAAATATCTGATCTATTTAACCTATTTAACATATTTAATATTTAAATTAAGTTGAGTCAAATAATCCGATCTATTTAATTCATTTAAGATCTGTTTAATAGGCTTAAAATCTGTTTAATATGTTTTTATCCTATTTAATTAGACCCGCTTAAGCTATTTAACCCATTAAAATTTTACTTAACCTATTTGATCCATTTAATCTGGCTTGATATGTTTAATAAATGAGTTATATAGATTAGATCAAGTTATCCATTTAATAAATAGATCGAGTTCAAATCTAAATATTTGATGTATTTAATAAATAAATCTAGTTCTAATTGATGAATTTTTGACCCATATCCAAGCCTATCTGATTCAATCCAATTGCCACCCCTATGCATATAGTCTTTCATGTAGTATTTTGTTTGTGGATACAATCTATGTAGCACCAAAGAAGATTATACAATTTATATTTAATTTTTTTAAAGATAATATAGTGTTATTTGGACAATTGCATGTACGATTCCAAGTGGCAATAAATACATATTTGTAAATTAATTTGGCATTGCATTCATGAAATCTTTGATGACGAAGTGGAAACAAGAAATACTATACATATTTCACCATCTAATGGGGACCATGTTATAAATTTTGAAGCATGAATAATGCAAAAAATAAAAATTTGTTTTAGAATAAATAAATAAAAATGATAAGATATATATAATCTTTCATTTTGTTATTCCAAATGGTGATGGCAATGTCCTAGATACTTCTTAATATAACAGAAAATTGATGTTGTATGATTTCATTTGGTATTCTTTTTAACGATGGCACTACAATAGCTATTGTTGTTATATGTTGGTGCAGAATCTAATTAACGCCAGATCGAGCTGAAGTCGAGAAAAACGAGATTGCCATTGGTGACCTATAAAAAAAAATTCTATCCGAAATCGATGGTGGTGGCTCCGATAGGACCCTCCGATAATTAAATCAGCTCTTCTGGCTAACAGAATAGAGTGCTTATGAAAGAGTTTTGCAGAATTTTGAAAAGAAGAAGAGAGCTTAGAAAAAACGTATCTAGAAGATCTCTTTTTATAGACGAAGCTTAATTGATAGTGACGGCCATACCGTTCGGTAGTAGGCCACTCAGAACTATGTGGAATTCGATACAGAGAGGAGGATGTCATCAGACTGATAGTGACAGCCATAACCGTCCGATAGTGGACTGCTTGGGGCCGCATGGGTTTGCTATGGAGAGAGGGGCATCGTCAGACCGATAGCGACCGTTCGTCGATATTTAATAACCATAGTTTGGAGGAAGCATAGTTCAGATGAAGCAGACGTTAATTGGTGAAGAACTTCGATATATATTAATTTCAGAGGAGTTCAGACTCTTGAAGAAAATACGTTTGGAGGAAATCATCCGAGAGGAATGCTAGCTAAAATCTAGAAGCAATCCACTGAAGAAATTCGACTGAAGAAGAAGTTCGGAAGGAGTTTGGCTCCTGGAGGAATCCGACTGAAAGCAAAGTTCGAAAGAAGTTCAGCTCCTATAGAAATTCGACTGAAGGAGGAGTTCGGCTCTTGTAGGAATCTGGTTGAAGGAGGAGTCCGAAAGAAGTTCGGCTCTTATAGGAGTCCCGTTGATAGAAAAATTCGGAAGGAGTTTGGCTCTTGGAGAAATCCAACTGAAAGAGAAGTTCGAAAGAAGTTTGGCTTCTATAGGCATCCGACTGAAGAAGAAGTCTGAGAGGAGTTCGGCTCTTATAGGCATCCAACTAAAGAAGAGATCCAAAAAGAGTTCGACTCCTGTAGGCATTCGACTGAAGAAAAGTTTGAAAGAAGTTCGGCTCCTATAGGCATCCGTTTGAAGGAGAGATCCGGAAGGAGTTCAGCTTCTAGAGGAATCCAACTGAGGGAGAAGTCCTAAAGGAGTTCGACCGTTGGAGGAGTTCGGCTGAAACTCGACCGCTGAGAAGTTCGATCGACTGAAGAAGTTCGACTAAGGTTTGGCTGCTGGAAGAGTTCGACTGACTGAAGGAGTTCAACTAAGATTTGACCACTGAAGGAGTTCGATTAGGATCCAATCGTTGGAGGAAAATTTTCAATCGAAGCTCTTTCGTGATTACCAGTTGCATTAGGCTAAGCATCAGACTAGACTTTGGCAGAAGCGGGATTTATCCCCAACAATAGTCCCCCCCACTTCCGAGTTCAAAATTCGAAGGAAAGAAGTACGAAAAAGATGACTATCGAAGTCCTCTTCTGGGCTCTGCACCAGTTCAGGTTGAAGCTCGAAAAAGATCTTATCTTCAGCCGAGGTTGAAGTTGAAGCTTGGAAGAGATCTTATCTTCCGTCAAAGGATTGACGTTGAAGTTGATGCTCGAAGGAGATCTTATTTTCAATCAAGGTTGACGTTGAAGTTGAAGCTCGGGAGAGATCTTATCTCCAGCTAAGATTGAAGGAGATCTTATCTCCTATTGAAGGGTTGGAGCTCGAAAAAGATCATATCTCCTGTCGAAGGGTTGACGTTGAAGTTGAAGTTCGGAGGAGATCTTGTCTTCAGCTGAAGTTAAAGTTGAAGTTGAAGCTCGAGGGAGATCTTATCTACAGCCAAGATTGAAGGAGATTTTATCCCCTGTTGAAGGGTTGGAGCTCGAGAAAGATCATATCTCATGTCGAAGAGTTGGCGTTGAAGTTAAAGCTCGAAAAGATCTTGTCTTCAGTCGATATTGAAAAAGATCTTATCTCCTATTGAAGGGTTGGAGCTCGAGAGAGATCATATCTCCAGCCGAAGTTGAAGAAGATCTTATCTCCAATCGAGGTTAAAGAAGATCTTATCTCCCATTGATGTAGAAGCTCGAGGGAGATTTTATCTCTAGTCGAGATTGAAGGAGATCTTATCTCCTACCGACGTAGATGTTGAAGCTCGAAGAAGATCTTATCTTCAGTCGAGGTTGAAGGAGATCTTATCTTCTATTGATGTAGAAGCTCGGAGGAAATCTTATCTTTGATCGAGGTTAAAGGAGATTTTATCTTCTGTTGACGTAGAAGCTCGGAGGAGATCTTATCTCCAACCGAGGTTGAAGGAGATCTTATCTTCTGTTAACGTAGACGTTAAAGCTCGAGGAAGATCTTATCTTCAGTCAAGATTGAAGGAGATCTTATCTCCTATTGACATAGATGTTGAAGTTCGGGAGAGATCTTATCTCCAGTCGAGGTTGAAGAGATCTTATCTTTTTATTAACGTAGAAGCTCAGGGAAGATCTTATCTCCAGCCGAGGTTGAAGGAGATTTTATCTCCTGTTGACGTAGACGTTGAAGCTAGAAGGAGATCTTATCTCCAATCGAGGTTGAAGGAGATCTTATCTTCTATTGACGTAGAAGCTCGGGGGAGATTTTATCTCCAACCGAGGTTGAAGGAGATCTTATCTCCTATTGACGTAGACGTTGAACTTCGGAGAATATCTTATCTCCAGCCGAGGTTGAAGGAGATCTTATTTTTTGTTGACGTAGAAGCTCGGGAGAGATCTTATCTCCAGTAGGGGTTGAAGGAGATTTTATCTCCTATTGACGTAGAAGCTCAGGAGAGATTTTATCTCCAACCAAGGTTGAAGGAGATCTTATCTTCTATTGACATAGACGTTGAAGTTCGAAAGAGATCTTATCTCCAGCTGAGATTGATCTTAGACGTAAAAAGCTCGGGGGAGATCTTATCTCCAGCTAAAGTTGAAGGAGATATTATCTCCTGTTGATGTAGACATTGAAGCTCGAAAAAAAATCTTATCTTCAGTCGAGGTTGAAGTAGATCTTATCTCCTTGACGTAGAAAGCTCAGAGGAGATCTTATCTCCAGCCGAGGTTGAGAAGATCTATATCCCTGTTGACGTAGAAGCTCGGAGAAGATTTTATTTCCGGTCGAGGTTGAAGAAGATCTTATCTCTTGTTGACGTAAACGTTGAAGCTCCAGAGAGATCTTATCTCCAGCAGAGGTTGAAGGAGATCTTATCTTCTATTGACGTAGATGTTGAAGCTCGAGGGAGATCTTATCTCTAGTCGAGGTTGAAGGAGATCTTGTCTCTTGTTAACGTAAACGTTGAAGCTTCGGAGAGATCTTATCTCCAGCAGAGGTTGAAGGAGATTTTATCTTCTATTGACATAGACGTTGAAGCTCGGAGGAGATCTTATCTCCAACCAAGGTTGAAGGAGATCTTATCTTCTATTGCTGGATTCCTCTAGGAGCCGAACTTCTTTCGGGCTTCTCTTTCAGTCGGATTCCTCCAAGAGCCAAATTTCTTCCGAACTTCTTCTTCAGTCGGATTTCTCCAGTGGATTGCTTACAGATTTCAGCTAGCATTCCTCTCGGATGATTTCCTCCAGATGTATTTTCTTCAGGAGTTCGAACTCCTCTAGAATTGATATATGTCGAAGTTCTTCACCAATCAATGCCTGCTTCCTCCGAACTACGGCTATTAAATCTCTATGAACGATCACTATCAGTGACGACGCCCCACTCTCCGTAACAAATCTCATACGATCCCGAGCGGCCCACTACCGGACGGTTATGGCTGTCACTATCAGTCTGACTACACCTTCCTCTCCGTAGCAAATTTTATGCGGCCTCAAGCGGTCCACTATCAGATGGTTATGGCTGTCACTATCAGTCTGACGACACCTTCCTCTTCATATCAAACCCCACGTGGCCTCGAGTGGCCCACTACCGAATGGTATGGCCATCACTATCAATCAAGCTCTGTCTATAAAAAGAGACCCTCCAGATACGTTTTCTCTAAGCTCTCTTCTTCTTCTTGAAACTCTGCCGAACTCTTTCCTGAGCACTCCATTTCTATTGGCCAAAAGAGCTGACTTGATCGTTGGAGGATCCTACCGGAGCCATCACCACCGACTTCAAATGGAATTTTATTTTGTAGGTCCCCGATAGCGACCTCATCTTCTTCGACTCCAACTTGATCTGACGTCGATCAGATTCTACACCAACATTATGCAAAGAGTGACATTTATGTCAAGAAAATAAGTAGTATGCATTATCTTTTTGAATATTTTTAAAAGTTAACAACAAGCATTCATAAAATAGAAAGTAAATAATTTTATTGTATATTTCATTTACATCTTGCTATGAAACTGTATAAGGAAATCGTGATTAATAAAGAGTAATTTTTTGAGGCATTTTGGTAAGTACTAATTCATGTATGACACTAGTTATATTATCATGTCTATTAATTTATAATTATGTCAGTTTACAAAATATATTTTAGGATCTACTAAAAACATCATTAACCCTCCCTCTATATGGAGAGGGAGGGAGAGGGAAGGAAAAGAGATATTTGTTTATATATAAATTTTATATATGATAAAGAGATAAATTACTATTATGCTTTATTTTTATGTATCATTATAAGAAGTTTTAAAAATCAAAAAATTACCTATATGATTTGCTGACTTTTTAACTAATATTAACTTTAAAATACCTATATACTTTCTAAAAATTCTACTTTGATAACTTTTTGACTTGATATTTATTTCTTCTCCCTGATTTCTAAATTATTAAAATATTTATTTTAAGATAATTAAAAGTGAGTGCTATATGCAGCAAAAGCTTTTAATAGAAAATGCATAATCAAATATTACGAGCTTTAACATGGTGTAGGCTATGAACATGATATTGATAACCATAGAATTTTGTTATTTTACATGTTTTCTTATTATAAAATTTGATTACTTTTTAATTATTCATTGTATTTATAGTTTCTATACTATTTATATTATTCTATTTATAATATACATTATTTTTTATTTTTATTTTATATTATATATATATAGAGAGAGAGAGCTGGATTGACTTCGCTCGATCGGATCACAGTCCATCTCCAATCAGATCCTTGACTGTTGGATCAGCATATCTGAAAAAGGTATGTCTGGAAAAAAAAATAGGCGACTGCGTCGAAAAATTTTTTTAAAAAAATTAAGCACCTACGCCTGAAAAAAAAAAGCAAAAAAAATAGACATAAGTACATGAAAAGAAAAAAAAGGAAAGAAGGCACCTTTTTTCTTTAAGAAAGAAGGCTTGCCTTCTTTCTTTTTTTTTTTCTTTTTTTTTTTCAAGATTTTTTTTTGAATTTTTTGGACCTGAAGGGTGCCTAAAAAATTTTTAAAAAATTTAGCCTTTTATTATTATTATTTTTCTAGTGGGGAAGGCACCTTTAGATTCCTTGAAGGTGCCTACCGGACGCATGAAGGAAAAAGACTAAAAATAATAATAAAATAATAAAAGGAAAGAAAATAAAAAAAGAAAGAAAAAAATGAAAAAAATAAAAGGGGAGGGAGGGAGGAAAGCGCGTTCATCCCTCCCTCCCTTTTTATTTTTCAAGATAGTCATTTTTTTTATAATTTTTTTTAGATATTTTTTATAGATTTTTTTCTAATCATCTAATTCTTTTTCTGAATTTTTTCAGACATGTAGGCGCACCTATTTTTTTCACCTTGCAGGCGTGCCTTTTTAGGCACGTGCGTGTAGATGCACGTTGATCGAATGGTCGAAAATTCGATCGGATATGGACTAAAATTTGATCGATCGGAGCTCGGTCTAACACGCATGTGTGCTCTCTCTATATATATTAGGATATTATCATTTTTCTTAATATGATTTTATAGTCAAAGTTTTGATGCTCGACTGATGGGAGAGAAAGCTTATGTTTGATTCATAAAACTCCCTCGATGTGGCGCCTTTAGTCCCATTAAACCTCATTTTGAGGACTCCTTCCATTGGATTTGACCGAGCTTTGGCCTCTAGGCTTGAATGAATTGAAGCCCTAATAAGAAACAACCAACCTAATACCGGTGGATGATGGGTCGCTAGTACTCTAGGTCGAACACTCCAACTAGTTAACATGGCATGGATGAATGGATTGTACGAAAATGATCCAACCCAGGAGAAGGGTAAAAAAAGATCTTTAGAAGATCTAACTCGGTAGGGGATTTGGGTCAAGGATTTAGAAGTATCGACCCATTTAATTTAACCCGAACGGTCTCTAAACATTATTTTTGCCACAAAAAAAGGAAAAAACATGCATCTTTGTGCCTTTTCTTGGATATCAAGGACATAAGCTTGCATGCTTGCTAACTCAGGGTGGTGAATGGATATCCAATCTAAGAGAAGGAAAAAAAAAAAGAAGATCTTTGGAAGACCTAACCCGGTAGAGGATTTGGGTCGAGGATCACAAGTGTCGACCCATTTGACCCGACCGGGTCTCTAAACATTGTTTCTGCCAAAAAAAAAAGAAAAAAGAAAAAAAACGTGTATCTTGTTGCTTTTTCTTGGATATCAACGACATAAGTTTGTATGCTTACTTTAAAGAGCTGCGAACCTAATGCTGGCCCATAATGAAGGCCCATAATGCAGGCCCATGAAAATTCACTACTCCAGGTGCAACTCCTCTGGCTAGAAGAGTTGCCGTCAATTCATGGTGAATGCAGACAGTTATGGAAAAAATGTATAGTTAAAAAAATTCTGACCAACAAGTGTTGCATAAAATGATTATATGGAACCTAGGATTTATATGGGCCTTGCCTGTTGAGCTAGAAGCATGTCTAAGTTTCACCGGAGCAGTAAAGAGTCATTATATCTTCTTCTTCTTCTTCTTCTGGCAATGTAGCTCCACACATAAAGAACGTGATTAGGATGTAAGATTTGGTGAGCAGATAGCATCTTTATATCTCAATATTTTGGATCAGCAGTTATACATTATATAATGTCAAAGTTTGAGAGAATCTATATCGGCATCTAATTCATGTTATTCTTCAAGAGCCAACCATTTGGCATCCATATTCACTTTAAGTAAGTGATTTTGGACCAAAGCAAATTATCCGTTTGTTTGTTGATACACCGTCACATTTGATGATTGTTTCGGACCAAAATTGCCGGGTCTTGTATAAGTATTAACTCGTCTTTTTATTGATACTGAAGTGCAAAACAAAGGGATGTTTTTTGCTCGAACACGAACTCTTTCTTCCCTAAAATAATCTTTTAGGTTGTTTTTCTTTTACAAGTTTGAAGAACAAAGAGCAGAATATGTGAGCAACTCTTTCTTAACATGGAAAGATCAACAGAAGCCTATCTTTTAGATCTCCAGTTGATCATTTTCTTGGAAGCAGGCCGATGTCAACCCTGTTTGTCTACCATCTTCCAATCTTTTTATTTAAGGCTGAGTTCCTCTTAACCTACATTGCAAGGTTTGCATCCAAAAACCTCCATTCTTTCAGGAGTTTGGATGTTGCTTAACTTAGCTCCAAAGAAGATCACTGGAAAAGACTCCATTGTTGGATTATTAGACATGTTTTGGTGCTTGAATTGGTCGAGGCATGGAACGCAACAGTTTTGTTCCTTGCAGGACATTTTTTTTTTTTACGGTTCATGTCAGAGCAAGATCGGAGTTGTGTTTCCTGTCAAAGCCTAAAATGCAAGTGAAATTCTTACAATTTACTCTCTCTCTTTTTTTTTTGTATCATCAATTAGAGTGTATAAGATAATTAATGCTCCAAGTTCAGATCCGAAAGATTTTAAAAAAAAAAAATTGGCCTAACAAGAGAATCTATCAACTTGATAAAAATTTCAACTTAAAAGAATTTGGTGCGAACCTAGCTTTTAATCCAAGAAGATCACCACACTAACCGTAAAAGAAGCAAGATCCACCGCATTCAAGCTCCGAGCACGCTAGACTTCAAGAGATCATAAGCATCTAATATGATGTTTCCTTTTTGGCATTCCAGGTGGCAAAAAAGGTTAGCTCAACGTGGCAATGCATCGTTCGAGGTCATTTGAGTTCATTTTTCACCCCAAAACACTTGGTTGAACTCATTTTTACTACTTCTAATATCTGGTTGAATGCGTATATTTCTCAATCCATGGAGAATTTGGCGAAAACAAGAGACAATATTATGATCGATAGGGATGTAAACTGGGTCAGGCCAGTCCATGGCCCGCTTCACTCAGCCCACATTATAAAAAGGTTGGGCCAATGTTGTCCGCTGCCTGGGCTGAGCTCGGGTCACAAATCGTCATCCGATTCACAATAGAGCTAGCTTGGACTGGTGAATTGTGAGCCCAAATATCCAACATGGACTGGCCAAGTAACTATGTAGCATGTAAATATAGTAAGAATATAATACTAAAATTTTAAAATGATATAAATAAAGCATCGTATATAAATTATTGACGTAAATTTAGAATTGTAAACATGACTATATGAGGGGCATGAGAATTTCTCTTTTTTAATTTTGATTTGTCGCTAATTTCTGCTGGCCTAGTTTAACTCATTGGACCGAGCTAGGAGATGCGCATTTGATTTTTTTGGTTCAAATTAAATTAAAATTTTAAAAAATTAAACTTCCAAATATATATTTTATAAAAATAAAAATTGAATCGAAGAAGCTTAAAATCAAACAAACCAAACTGAAATAATTTCGATTTGGTTTGATTCGATAATTCAGTTTTGAACTTCTCTATGCTAAACTTTTAGTTTTAGTTTAGACTTATTAAGTTTTTTAATAATTTTATTATTTAAATTATAAAATTATATTTAAATATAATATTATTATTTAAATTTAAATCAATAATAAATTATTTTTTAAAAAAATTAATTTAATAAAATTATTTTAAGCTCTTTATAATCTATCAATATAATATTTATTATTAGTCATCTATTTCAGTTTTCGGTTAACCAAAGTTATCAAATTAAAAATCAAAAATTAAATCAATTAAAAAATTTTGTTTTAAATCAAAACTAAAATTTTTGGAAGAAAAATTAAATCAAATATCAAAATAATTAATAATTTTATTTAATTTTTGGTTGACCAAACTATTTGCATATCTCTACATGCATGCTATGGGTTACAATGACATTGGGTTAGTTGACTAGTAACCCACGTCAAGCCCAAGGTCATCTTTGACCCGGCCCAACCCACCCAACGTGCATCCCTTGATGCAAGGGTATAGAATTAATCCCCTATCTTAATATTTCACTTTAAATTTTAAAATTATTCATTTTTCTCATACAAAATCCAAATCAAATTTGTAGGTCTGAACCTCATTAGTCATCAGCATTATAAGTCTTGTATATTGTTTTTTTATATTATTTTTTTCAAAAAGGAAATATGGCAAAAATCTTATTTTTGATTTTGTTACTAATTTTTTTGTTATAATTAATTATATATATATATATAAAGCAGTAGGTTATTTGTCATTCCCTCGTGTCTTTTGTTTTTTCCTCCAAAACATAGGTTTTATTATTAGTTGTTGAAGTCTTTGATCAATAAATATTAATACAACATCATCGAGTACTATGAATGAAATAGAAATTTTTGTGCAACTATTCTCAAAAAGATCTAAAATAAAATAAAAATATAGAGCTCGGGTCCAGCCCATCTTTCTTTCTTCCTTCCTTCCTTCTATATAATCCATTCTCAGTAATTAAGAGACTAACACATCTAATTTTTCCATATAATTATCAATTTTGATCCAACCCGGTTACTTGGCTCTTTTTTCTTCCTAATGCTTTTATCTCAATGGGAGATAGATTTATCTTTTCTTATGAGATCATAGGAGGATTTATCACTACACTGAAAAGGCATTTATTAGCATCTCCACATGATTGCTGGCACTAATTTTAGGTATTTGGTTTTGATCAAATTTAGAGTAGATTTGAGATTTAAAATTTAAAAGACGTTCAAATTTAGAATAAATCTGAAAATTGCTTTTATCAGGTGTAATTTTCTTTTTCCTAAAGAGCAGAAGTAAGTAGGAATCGGTTACTTCAAAAATTTGACCCTCATAATTAAAAAAAAATTACTTCACAACAATCATAATAAAAAAAAAGATTTTGGACTGGTACATAAATAAAACATCTGAGCTCAAAAAATTGAAACAGTAGCTTTCCTTTAAAAATTTTAAAAATAAAAAAAATAAAAAAATAAATAATCATATTTACTTGAAAATGCAATGAGCCAATCCTGCATCAAATGTTATAATAAGCTCAGGGATGGTTGTTAGGCCGATTTTTTCAGGTATCCAATCTATCTCGAACCTTAATTAAATCCTTTGAAATTTAAAATTTAAATTTTAAAAGATGTTCAAATTTAGAATGGATTTGAGATTTCAAATTTAAAAGATGTTCAAATTTAGAATGAAATTAAGATTTAACCAATTAGCCAAGTTTTTTCAGGTATCCAATCTATCTCGAAGTTTAATAGAACCTTTTAAAATTTAAAAGTTAAAATTTAAAAAATATTCAAATTTAAAATGAGTTTAAGATTTAACTATATATATATATATATATATATATATATATATATATATATATATATATATATATATATATATATATATATATATATATATATTTGCAAGTTTTTTTAGGTATCTAATCTATTTCAAACTTTAATAGAACCCTTTGAAATTTAAAATTTAAAATTAAAAGATGTTAAAATTTAAAATGGATTTGAGATTCAAAATTTAAAAAATATTCAAATTTAGAATGGATTTAAGATTAACTATATATATATAGGCAAGTTTTTTCAGGCATTCAATCTATCTCGAACATCAATATAACCCATTAAAATTTTAAATTTAAATTTTAAAAGATGTTCAAATTTAGAAAAGATTTGAGATTTAAAATTTAAAAAAATATTTAAATTTAGAATGGATCTAATAATTATACTCAATAAACTTTCAAAGTAATTTTCTTTCTTCTAAAGAGCAGAAGTAAGCGGCAATTAGTTACTTCAAGAATTTGACTGTCATAAATAAAAAAATTGCTTCATAATAATCATAATAAAAAAAATTGGATAGGTACATAAATAGAAAATCTAAGCTCAAAAAAATTAAATAGTAGCTTTCCTTTAAAAATTGATAAAATAATAAATAACTATATTTGCTTGAAAATGCAATGAGTCAATCTTACATCAAATGTTATAAGAAGCTCAAGGATGGTAGTTAGATGAGTTTTTTTAGGTATCCAATCAATCTTGAACTTTAATAAAATCATTTGAAGTTTAAAATTTAAAATTTAAAAGACATTCAAATTTAGAATGGATTTGAGATTTAAAATTTAAAAGACATTCGAATTTAGAATGGATTTAAGATTTAATCAATTATATATATATATAGATGAGTTTTTTAAAATATGCAATCTATCTTAAATTTTAATAGAATCCTTCGAAATTTGAAAACTTAAAATTTAAAAGATATTTAAATTTAAAATAAATTTGAGATTTAAAATTTAAAAGATGTTCAAATTTAGAATGGATTTAAGATTTAACCTATTATATATATATAGATAGACTGGACTCCGGTCGATCGGATCCCAATTCATATCCGATCGGATCTTTAGTCGTTAGATCAGCGCGCATCTCTAAAATATCCTAAAAAATATATGGCTTGTTAACCAAAAAAATGAAGGCGCCTTCGCGCTCCGTGAAGAAGTCTTCATTTTTTTTTTTCAATCCTTCTTTTTTTTTTCAGTTAATAGGCTATTTTTAGGAAGCATGTTAATTGAAAAAACAAAAAAAAATAAAAAAATTCAAGCTCCCTTCCGGGAGACTATTAATTGGAAAAAAAAAATTCAGTCCTTTTTCTTCATTTTTCTTTTTTCTTCATGCACGAGCCTTTTAGGATGTTTTGGAGATGCGTGCTGATTTAACGATCAAAAATTCAATTGGATATGGATTGAGATCGATCCGATTGATTTGAGCTCAATCTATTTATATATATATATATATATGTATGTATGTATGTATGTATGTATGTATATAGATAAATTTTTTTAGATATCCAATCTATCTCGATCTTTAATAGAATTTTTTAAAATTTAAAATATGTTCAGATTTGGAACGAATTTAAAATTTAAGATTTAAAAATGACTAATTGCATAAGAACCTTTTTCTCCTACAAATGATAACTCAAATCTAGATATATCACGAGATGCAATCTTATTTATTCATTTCCACAACAGTCCACTGACTTCTAACCAATGTTTGATAATACCTACTTCATCTAGTTTACGGAGATGAAGAGATGGCATTAGCATAGGATCTAATGATAAGATATATAACCTAGGTACAAATGCTGCCTTGGATGGCATGGATTGGCTTGAACTTAGCATAAATTGTTTAGATGCTGAACTGATTTTTAGATCATTGGATATTAATGTTATTTTCTCTATCTTATTAGTTCCAATAGCAGAAGTTTCTTTCTTTGGATATGATTATCTATTATTGACGTAATTGTCCAGGTCCCTTTCAACATTGGAACTGGAATTTGATCTGATCCTGCTTGGTTGTCCCTCAATTTTTTGTTCTTTTATTGATATGGTGATCGATTGTGCTTTCATATTGCTTGAATGACAATGGTTTATAATGGTAAAACTTTTTTTTATTATCTAACTCTTATTTTTGTGGTAAGAGTAGAGCTTGACTAATGCTTTCTTATTTACAGTTCATAGAAAAGAGGGTTGCTTATACTCTAAGATAGTGATATGCAAGTTTTGAATTTAATTAACTCTATGATCAGAGTTGAGTATTACAGAATAGATTGAAGCAATGAGTAATTTTCATAACTTTATAGCAGCTTCCTAAAGTGCTGAAATATTTGCATGGCACAAAACCTATTTATTTCAAGAGATAATTATTTTTAATCTTATTTAAATTTAAAAAGATTTTAATTTTGGTGATGCCATGGCTTCATATTTTGCAAAATATATGTGCAAAATTTATGTTGGATGATCATGCTGATTTTTATGTTAAAGTTACTAAACTTAATTTTTTTTTTTTTTTTTTAAAGATTGGATAATGAACATTTATCTTTTATAATTTTTCTTGATTCTTCGCATCGTACGGATGTAAATCTAGTGTATTGCTAAATGCAACTAGTCATGACTCAGCAAGCCAAAGACCAAGTCTACCAAATCAAAGTCAATTTAACTCATGTAGTATTAATTTAATGCATCCAATTTACACTCCCCTCCCCTCCTCCAACAAAAAAAGAGAGTAAGACTCAATCGAGCCCGGCCGAGTTTTTAATGTTGAATTGCCAAGCTTGAAGAAGATGGCGTTGTTGAGCCAGGCTGAAGTATAGAATATAACTTAAGCTCTAAAATAGCGTTGATCTTGGCTCCTTTCTTAGCCAAATAAGCTGGAACCAGAGTAGCATCAAGTCGAGCCCTGGCTGTTATGTACATCACGTTTTGTCTGCAGCCTTGGATATAATATTCTTCTTCAAATGTCATTATCTTATCAACATGCCCATAAAGATTGTAGCATTTGTCCCAAACCAAGATCATTTTGCTGCATAATATAATGATCTATTTATTTTTTAATATTTTTTAATAATAATTTTGGGTACAGATTCTTTATGGTGTGGCCCATGAAATACTGTGCAGTGCTCAATTGCCCGTCATTAAAAAATGGACAGCTATATTTATATATAAACATAAGTTTGAATATCCAACTAATATACATATATGTATTCATATCTATAAAAAAAAAAAAATATAGATATAGATAGATAACTATCCAATCCATAACTGAATATCTATTCTATTTATAATTTTATTTAATTTTATATAATACTTATAAATTTAATAATATCTTCAATCATATGGTTGTAAAGTTTCGTTATCCAACTTATATTCGTATGTATATCTATACTTTCAGTATTTGATCTTTATCTGTATCTATTTAAAATAATTATAGATATAAATCTTTTTCATCTTATTAATATATATATATATTATTCATTAAATTAACTTATATTTATATTTATTTAAAATAAATATATATAAATTTTTTATTCTATTAATATTTATATCCATATTTATATTTAAATTTAGATGTATTACTATCCAATCTATCTCTACTTTGATTTTAACCCTGGTCCTATATTTGGTTAGGATTATGAGAGGAAAGATGGATGACCTTCATCCATTCTTTGGATTAAAAAATTGCAGGAATGATTGATGAAAAAGTAGGATTCTTTATCCATCCCAGTCAACCAATTTATATTCTCCCAAATTGTAAGAATGCAAAGAAGGATAAACAGAGTATTAATGAATGTGACAAAATTACTTCTCATTAATTTTTTGATAAAACTATAATATTTCATCATTTTTTTATTTATATTATTTTTATATATATTATTAATCATATACTATTAAATTTTATTACTAATTATTTTAATTTTTATATATAATTTTGATAATTATAATTAAATAACTAAAATTATCTTTAATTTCTCTATTTTTATTTACTATTTTTAATTAATTATTTATATAATATTAATTAATTATTAAATTAAATTATAAATTAACTAGTTATTTATTTTATTAATGAAATTAATTATTAACTAAAATTATAAATTAACTAGTTATTTATATAATTAATTTATTAATAATTTAATTATAAAATTATTTATCAAATTAAATTAAATATTTATATAATTTTTTTGTATAATTATAGGTTATAATGATTATAAATTTATATATTATTTATTTATTTAATATAAATTAATATTATAAATTGATAATAATAGTATTTTTTTAAAAAATAATTTAGTAAAAATATTTCTTCCATACCAAATATATAATTTTTTTATCTATTTTTTTTATGTTTCATCAAATATAAAAAAAAGGTTGAATAGATCTTTCATCCGTTTTCTTTTTCATTCATTTTTTTTTCATCCAATTTTTTTTTAATTTATTAATCATACGAAATAAAATATCAAGCATTTATTCTTTTCTTTATTTATTTTTTTTTTCATTTTTCGTACCAAAGCGAAACGTTTCCAACAGTACAACTAGGGGTTTCAACCAAATTCGTTCTAGCCAACCACGTGTTGCCAAGCAGTTGGTCAGACGGTGATGCTAAGACTGCCGTTTTAAACACGCCTCCGCCGCTTCATCACCGACTTCCATCAGCATCGTCGTGCGAAACGCCATTCTCGTGGAAAGGTAGTAGGGTTTGGCATTGTTCTTAGCCATGATGGAGAAAAGATGCCATTTTTTTTATCAAAAATAAAAAATAATCATATCCTTTTGTTATTTCTCTACAAATTAGTAACATCATATGGAGATTGACGTAGCAGTATCTCGCACCAAATTTCCACCATTGGCTTATATTTAGCCTTTCTCCGACGGCAATAAATCTTTGCTTCGAATGAATAATTTAAAAAGTCAAAATGGTTTCATCTACATGGCTCCATTATGTTTTTTCTAATTTTGAAAATAAAAAAATAGAGAGAAAAACATCAAACAGGCCAATTTGCATTTCCATGAATGCTTGCAATAGTGTAGAAATTCACATAAAAATCTATTCCATTAATGTTTTTTTTAAAAAATAATCAAACTATTTTCTTTGCAGAATGATATTTATTAATTTAAAACTTGATGCACGATGTTATCTCTAAGCTCCAATACCATATAAACAATACATAGCAATACATTTATTGTACGTCAAATATAAATTTACTGCACATTCGTTGCACATAATTTGAGGATCTTTATATTCATTTAGGCAACCTTTCACCGTAGATCTATAGATAAAATCTTTAATTTTATTAAATATTTATCAACTTACAAAAAAGAATATAATATATTATTTTCTTGAGAAATCTATAATTAAATGAACTTTTCATGCACTACAAATAAAATAATATTTAAGATCATTTCATAAGAATTGATTTTAAATAGTGAATCAAAAATAAATACTATAATTTTTCGTTAATACCTATTATTTTTGCTCATGATATTTTTATAATAATCTTTTTTTGACATTATATATAATAATAATAATAATAATATTCTATGAAGGAGTATTGTGGTATTGCCACCTCAACATCTCAAATGAATTTTATTATGCTATATGGAAAGAACACACCACCGTCCTCTTCTATGAAGTATTATTTTCTCGAAGGCCATTGGAGGGGTCGTGGAAGGTAGGGCAAAATGCGACGTAAGAGGAGGAGGTGGAGGGAGGAGGGTCGTGGCGATTGTCGGAGAGGAAGGCGGTGAGGGCGAGGAGGCAGAAGGTGGCTGAGACAAGAGAGAGGAGGTGGATGTTGGTTTGGCACTGTGAGAGAAGGTGGCCGACGGTGCTGGAGGAAAGGGGGATGTAGGTGATGGGGAGCGGAATGGAGGACTCGAAGTGGGCAAAGTTAGGTGCGGTATGGATGGCAGTGGAAGTGGTGCAGATGACCATGACTTGAGCCTCATGTAGTGGGAGCTTGAGGTGGGATGGGGTGGGGAGAGGGAGGGAGGTCTCCTCCTTGCAAAAAGCGGGGCCGTAGAGGGTGTGAGGGACAGTCACGTGGGATGGGAGAGGCACGGGAGGTCGGAGAGGAGAGGTGAAGGGGGTTAGTGGCACCGAAGCCAGGAGAGGAAATGGAAGGGGGGTTGATGGTGTTGGAGCCAGGGGAGGGGAGTGGGTTTGGTGATGTTGGAGGCGGCGTGGACGGTCGCAACTTGGGCCTCATGCGGCTAGGGTGGTGGAAGGGGAGGTGGCGGGAAGAAAGAAAGAAAAGGAAAGGAAAGGGGGTCTGGGGAAAAGAAAAAAGAAAAAAAATATTTGAAGAGAAAAAAATTAAAAAATATTATTATTTTATTAATAATAATAATTTAAAATATTATTTTTAAATAATAATAAAATTATATTTTAAAAAATTAAAAAAAATATTTTAAAAATAAAAGTAGGGAGGTATAAGAGAAGAAAATAGTATTTTTTTAAAAAATATTTTTTTAAAAATAAAATATTATAAATAATAATATATTTTTAAAATATTAATTTATTATTATTTTAAAAAGATAACATAACATTTTCTAGTTTTAAAAATAATAACTTACTAATTTATTTTTCTAAAAGTAATATTTTTTATTATTATTTAAAAATTAATGATAAAATAGTATTTTTAGAAATTTAAAAAAATATTTTAAAAATAAAAGTGAGGGAGGGATAAGAGATGAAAATAATAATTTTTTTAAAAAATATTATTTTTTAAAAAATAAAATATTATAAAAATGATAATAATATTTTTTAAAAATATTAATTTATTATTAGTTTAAAAGGATAACATATTATTTTTAATTTTAAAAATAAAAATATATTAATTTATTTTTTAAAAATAATATTTTTATTATTTTTAAAAAATAATATATTTTGATATTTGAATCAATCCATCGAATAAGATTAGATTAAATTTAATAATTATCCATAAATAAAGAATGATATTTCATCGATTTGAAAGTTAAATCTTTTCATTTAATAGCCTTCGAAAGTTTATAAAATACTAATGATAAAGTATATCGCTTTCCATTTTTCTTACTCCTCTTTTTGAATTTCTATCTCTATTGGTTGGAGGATGGTGTGGCAAGAGGATGGGTGGTGGATGCATAGAAGATATGAGAACAAGAAGAAAGAAGAAAAAAATAATAAAATATTATTTTATAAAAAAAATAAAAAAAATAAAAAAAAATAGTTTCTCTTTTTTTCTTCAATAATTATATCGGGGGTACGATTGAGCTTGATATTTACTAAAAAAATAATGATAGGGCGATAGAGGAGGTGGGACGGCATCAACTAGCGTGAAGAAGTTATGAAAAGCGAAGAAAGGATAGGGATGCAATTGAAATCGATATTTATTGAGAGAGAAAAAAGATCATGATGGGGTAATAAGAGGATGCAGCGACACCGATGGATACATAAAAAGTATAAAAATAAAAAAAATTATTTTATAAAATAATAATATATATATAATATATATAAAACGCAGAATCTGGTCGTCGTCGAAGTTCGCTGGAGTGGAGGTCGATGAGGTTGCCATCGGAAACCTGCAAAATAAAGTTTCGTCCGAAGCTGGTGGGAGGGTGGCTCCAGCAGGACCCTCCGACGATCAAGTCAGCTCTGACCAACAGGAATGGAGTGCTCGAAATGAGTTTCGGAACTTGGAGAAGAAGAGGAGAGCTTAGAGATCCGAGAGATTAGAGTTAGCGTATCTGGAGGGTCCTTTATAGGTGGAGCTAAGTTGATGGTGATGGCCATACCGCCTGACAGCGAGCTGCGGGAGCCGCATGGAGTTCGGTACGGAGAGGAAGACGTCGTCAGGTGGATGGTGATAGCCATACTGGTAGGTCATGGGCCGCATGGGATTGGTTATGAAGAGAGTGGTGTTGCCAGTAGTGGCGTCCATATCGTCCGATCTTGTGGCCTATTGCAGACTGATGGCAACAGTTCGTCCAGAGGAGTTTGGTCTTGTAGGAGAGTTCGGCAGAAGGAAAAGCTCGGAAGAAGCTCGACCGTAGATGAGTTCGGAGGAGCTCGGCCGGCTGAAGGGACGACCGCTTGAGGAGCTTGGGCGTTGGGGGATTCCGTTAAAGCTTGGCCGCTTGAAGTCCAAGAAACTCGGCCGCTAAGTAGCTCGGTCGGCTGAAGGGGTTCGGTCCTGATGCTGGGAGTCCGAAGGAGCTCAGCAGCTAAGTAGTTCGGCCAGCTGAACGGATTAGAAGAAGCTCGGCCGCTGGGGGTTCGGCCGAAGCCCGGCTTCTTGGAGTCCAAGGTGCTCGACCGCTAGGTAGTTCGACCGACTGTAGGAGTTCGGCTAAGACCCGTCCGTTGAAGCTCTTCCGCGGCTACTGGTTGCATTAGGTAGAGCATTGAACTTGACTTCGACGGAAGCGGGGTTTATCCCCAACAATAGTTTTCCCCACTCCCGAGCTCGAAATTCGAGGGAAGGGAGTGCAGAAAAGGCGACTGCTGAAGTCTTCTTCTGGGCGCTGTGCTGGTTCAGGTCGAAGCTCGGAGGGGAGATTTCATCGCCAGCCAAAGTTGATGTCGAAGTTGAGGCCCGAGGGAGATCTCATCTTCAATCGAGGTTAAGGTAGGCCTCGTCCACTGCGATCGAGGTCGGAGGTTGAGCTCCTCGGAGGCGATATTGTCTTCAGCAGTCGAGGTTAATATGGTCACTCGGGAGGTTAATACGCTCGGGAGATTGCTTATCTCTATCCGAGGCTTCTCAGGCGCTCTGGTCGAGGTTGTCTTGGGCGTCTTGGTCGAGGTTGTCGCGGACCTTATCTCTATCCGAGTTTTCTCGGGTGCTCTGGCCGAGGTTGTCCCGGGCCTTATCTCTATTCGAGGCTTCTCGAGCGCTCTGATCGAGGTTGTCGTGGGCCTTACCCATAGCCGAGGTTTCTCGGGTGCTCTGGCCGAGGTTGTCCCAGGCCTTATCTCTATCCGAGGCTTCTCGGGAGCTCTGGTCGAGGTTGTCGTGGGCCTTACCCATAGCCGAGGTTTCTCGGGTGCTCTGGCCGAGGTTGTCCTGGGCTTTATCTATAGCCGATGTCGTCGGTCACTTCGAAAGAGATCTTATCTCTAGCCGACGTTGATGGAGATCCTGTTTCCTATGGACTTCAGAGCTCGGACTTGGACTTTGCTCACGCTAGGATGAGGTTCTCCTCCTGCTCCTAACGGGTTGTGGGGGCGCATTTGGACCGTCGTCCGTCTCCCCCCATCTCGTCTAAGATGGACGAGGCCTTAGACTTTGCTCGCGTTAGGACAAGGTTCTCCTCCTATTCCTAATAGGCTGTGGGGGCACATTCGGACCGTCGTCCGTCTTCCTCCATCTCATCCTTTGTGAACGAGGCCTTCGACTTTGCTCGCGTTAGGACGAGGTTCTCCTCCTATTCCTAATGGGCTGTGGGGCACATACGGACCGTCGTCCGTGCCTCTCCCCCTATCTCATCCTTTGTGAATGAGGCCTTCGACTTTGCTCGTGTTAGGACGAGATTCTCCTCCTATTCTACCGGACTGTGGGGGCACATTCGGACCATCGTTCATCTCTCCCTCCGTCTCATCCTTTGTGAACGAGGCCTTCGACTTTGCTCGCGTTAGGACGAGGTTCTCCTCCTGTTTCCTAACGGACTGTGGGGGCACATACGGACCATCGTCTGTGCCTCTCCTCCCGTCTCATCCTTGTCTTTCGCTCGGAAGAGATCTTATCTCTAGCCGAGGTTGTCCACGGTCGCTCGGGAGAGATCTTATCTCTAGCCGAGGTTGACTCGGTCGCTCGGGAGAGATCTTATCTCTAGCCGAGGTTGATGCTCGCGTTAGGACGAGGTTCTCCTCCTGTTCCTAACCGAGGTTGTTCACGGTCGCTCGGGAGAGATCTTATCTCTAGCCGAGGTTGTCAACGGTCGCTCGGGAGAGATCTTATCTCTCTAGCCGAGGTTGATGCTCGCGTTAGGACGAGGTTCTCCTCCTGTTCCTAACCGAGGTTGTTCTCGGTCGCTCGGGAGAGATCTTATCTCTAGCCGAGGTTGTCAACGGTCGCTCGGGAGAGATCTTATCTCTAGCCGAGGTTGTTGCTCGTGTTAGGACGAGGTTCTCCTCCTGTTCCTAACCGAGGTTGTTCACGGTCGCTCGGGAGAGATCTTATCTCCGAGGTACTCGCGCTCGGAGAGATCTTATCTCTAGCCGAGGTTGTCAACGGTCGCTCGGGAGAGATCTTATCTCTAGCCGAGGTTGATGCTCGCGTTAGGACGAGGTTCTCCTCCTGTTCCTAACCGAGGTTGTTCACGGTCGCTCGGGAGAGATCTTATCTCTAGCCGAGGTTGTCAACGGTCGCTCGGGAGAGATCTTATCTCTAGCCGAGGTTGATGCTCGCGTTAGGACGAGGTTCTCCTCCTGTTCCTAACCGAGGTTGTTCACGGTCGCTCGGGAGAGATCTTATCTCTAGCCGAGGTTGTCAACGGTCGCTCGGGAGAGATCTTATCTCTAGCCGAGGTTGGTGCTCGCGTTAGGACGAGGTTCTCCTCCTGTTCCTAACCGAGGTTGTTCACGGTCGCTCGGGAGAGATCTTATCTCTAGCCGAGGTTGTCAACGGTCGCTCGGGAGAGATCTTATCTCTAGCCGAGGTTGATGCTCGCGTTAGGACGAGGTTCTCCTCCTGTTTCCTAACCGAGGTTGTTCGGTCGCTCGGGAGAGATCTTATCTCTAGCCGAGGTTGTCAACGGTCGCTCGGGAGAGATCTTATCTCTAGCCGAGGTTGATGCTCGCGTTAGGACGAGGTTCTCCTCCTGTTCCTAACCGAGGTTGTTCTCGGTCGCTCGGGAGAGATCTTATCTCTAGCCGAGGTTGTCAACGGTCGCTCGGGAGAGATCTTATCTCTAGCCGAGGTTGATGCTCGCGTTAGGACGAGGTTCTCCTCCTGTTCCTAACTGAGGTTGACTCAGTCGCTCGGAAGAGATCTTATCTCTAGCCGAGGTTGACTCGGTCGCTCGGAAGAGATCTTATCTCTAGTCGAGGTTGTCAATGGTCGCTTGGGAGAGATCTTATCTCTAGCCGAAGTTGATGCTCGCGTTAGGACGAGGTTCTCCTCCTGTTTCTAACACGGCAATTATTGGCTGCTTCTTCCCTGTCATCGCATGGTTTTCGCATCCAGAAATGATATTATTAAAAGGAAATAATTTTGTGGAAAGGAAGTTACTGGTAGCACATCCCCAAATTCTATGTTTCAGGGTCGTGGTAGCGTTGTTCCTCCACGTTCTCTCCGGCAGTAAGTCCCAGGCCGGGCGACCTTCTCTATCCCATGTTTGCCTTCTCGATTTGGAGCAAGCTCTTGGCTTTGTCGCTGGAAGCCGATGAATCGCCGATGTACCAAGCTCCTCCCTGAAGTAACGTTGATGACGCCGTGAGGCGGCTGATCCTGTAGTTTCTGGTTACGGCAACGCCCTTAGCCGATCTTTTTCTACCGAAGGAATTTATCCAGCCGCTCCTTCCTGACGAGCTCCTCAATTTCGTCTCGCAGTTGGATGCATTTCTCAGTGTCGTGGCCGTGGTCGCGATGGTAGACGCAGTACTTGCTTTGACCGCGCTTATTTTGGGGAGACCGTAAACCTTCTGATCTTGGTAGCTGGTTCCTAACTTCGGTGAGAATCTGAATTCGAGGAGCATTGAGGGGGGGCATAGTCGCGGAATCTTTCGGGAGGAGGGCTTCTTCGCGCCCCTCTGTCGGGGTTTCCTCGGTGGCAAGCTTGAGAAGTTTGGGCCCACCTGCTTTTAGAGGGAGTCCGTGAGCGCGGCTGAACTTCATTCCGTTCCTTTGAAAAACCTGTGGGAGAACTTCATGCCACTTCGTCGAGGCTTCCTTGGAGTTATACTCAAGAGGGAGTCCTCGCTTGCCCTGGGCAGTTGTGAGCTCGGTCGAACTTCGTCTCACCTCATGTGTAATTTTTGTAGGGGGCTTCCTTGGTGACATACTCGGACTGGAGTTTGGCCTCACTTGCGCCGAACTTCATTCCGATGATGAGCTTCGAGGTGAAGTTCGGCCTCACTTGCGTCGAACTTTGTCCCGCTTTCCTGCGAAAGCTTCCGCGGGAGGACTTCATGCCCCTTCCTCGATGATGAGCTTCGAGGTCGTGGACGTGGCCGAACTTCATTCCACCTCCTTGGATGCGGCCGAACTTCCTTCCGCCTTCTTGCAAAACCTTCTGTGGGGGAACTTCTTGCTTCTTTGGTCCGTATTTCCTTGAGGACGAGCTCGAGGTGGGGCTCGGCTTTTCTTGAGCTGCCAAACTTCATTCCGCCCTCGCTTGCACTGATCTTCGTTCCGCTTTTCCATGAAAGCTTCTGCGGGAGGACTTCATGCTTCTTTTGTTCGGACTTTCTTGACGACGGGCTTGAGGTGGAGCCCGGCTTAGCTTGCCCAAATTTCATTCCACCTTCGTATGATGAGCTTTAAGGTGAAGTTTGGCCTCACTTGCGCCGAACTTCGCCCCACTTTCTTGCGAAAGCTTTCGTGGGAGGACTTCATGCCCCTTCCTCGATGATGAGCTTCGAGGGGGAGCTCGGCTTTCTTCGCACCAAACTTCATTGTGCTTTCCCGCGAGACCCTCCACAGGAGAACTTCCTGCTGCTTTTGTTCGGACTTTCTTTAGGACGAGCTCGAGGTGGAGCTCGGCTTTCCTCCCACCGAACTTCACTCCGCCTCCGGTGAATTCTTTGTAGGGTGTTTCGTTGATGATATACTCAAGGGGAAGTTCGGCCTTGCTTGCGCCGAACTTCACTCCGACTTTCGTCGGGAGGACTTCATATTCTTTTGTCGGGGCTTCCTTGGTGGTGAGCTCAAGGTGGAGTTCGGCCTCGCTTGCGCCGAACTTTACTCCACTTTCCCGCGAAGCCTTCCGCGAGAGAATTTCGACTCTCCGGTTCTCCTTCCCAAACGCTCTTCTTTAAGGCCGGTTCCTCGCATCCTTATGGCGGGCTTGCTGGCAAAGTCTCCCCAGACGTTGTCACGCGGCCTGCATCATTTCGGCGAGGCCGCGAACCCGTCCAGAACTGCTCTACATCTGTGATGGCTTCGGGTGGAGTCTGGGCTGCCGGAGCTGCAACAGGAGCCGATCGCCGAGTCGAAGCTCTCTTAGAGGCATTTTCTCTTCGGGAGAAAAAAGGAAGATTTTCAGAGGGGGAAGGAAAAAATCATCGCCGAGCACTCCTTTAAGAACAAGGGAACATCGGAGGTTCCGGGCCCTCCTTCTAGCGCCAATCTATTGACGCAGAATCTGGTCGTCGTTGGAGTCCGCTGGAGTGGAGGCCGATGAGGTCGCCGCCGGAGACCTGCAAAACAAAGTCCCATCCGGAGCCGGTGGGGGTGGCTCCGGCAGAACCCTCCGACGATCAAGTCAGCTCTGGCCAATCGGAATGGAGTGCTCAGAATGAGTTCCGAAGCTTGGAGAAGAAGAAGAGAGCTTAGAGATCCTAGAGATTAGAGTTAGCGTATCTGGAGGGTCCTTTATAGGTGGAGCTCAGTTGATGGCGATGGCCATACCGCCTGATAGCAAGCTGCGGGAGCTGCATAGAGTTCGGTACAGAGAGGAAGGCGTCGTCAGGTGGATGGTGAAAGCCATATTGGCAGATCGTGGGCCGCATGGGGCTGGTTACGGAGAGAGTGGTGTCGCCAGTAGTGGCGGCCATATCGTCCGGTCTTATGGCCTGCTGTAGACTGATAACGATAATTCGTCCAGAGGAGTTTGGTCTTGTAGGAGAGTTCGGCTGAAGGAAAAGCTCGGGAGAAGCTCGGCCGTAGAGGAGTTCGAAGGAGCTCGATCGGCTGAAGGGATGGCCGCTTGAGGAGCTCGGGCGCTGGGGGATTCCGTTAAAGCCCAGCCGCTTGGAGTCTAAGAAACTCGACCGCTAAGTAGCTCGATTGGCTGAAGGGGTTCGGTCCTGATGCTGGGAGTCCGAAGGAGCTCGGCAGCTAAGTAGTTCGGCTGGCTGAACGGGTTAGAAAAAGCTCGACCGCTGGAGGTTCGGTTGAAGCCCGACTTTTTGAAGTCCAAGGAGCTCGGTCGTTAGGTAGTTCGATCGACTGTAGGAGTTCGACTAAGATCCGTCCGTTGAAGCTCTTCCGCAGTTACTGATTGCATTAAGCAGAGCATTGAACTTGACTTCGATGGAAGCAAAATTTATCTCTAATATATAATAAATAAATAAATAAAATATTAAAAAATAAAAAAATATTTATTATAAATATTTATTATTAAAATATTTTAATAATTATACATCATAATTATTCGTCTCGTGTAATGGTAATGTACGGGTTTTCAAATTTAAAACCACACGTCGGGCAGACAAGAGCAATTATTGCTTGTATAACAAAAAATGTTTTGGTATTTAAAGAAAAAAAAAAAAAAAACGCTCCAGGACGCATGTTGTTTATTTGCACTGGAAGTCTTCGACGTCGACATCCCCAACCGCCCCGATCTTGTTGTCACGTGGCGCCAGATGTTTTGGCCTCATAGCATTACTCATTCCATGGCATGATGGTCAATATGGTGTCAATTATTGTAACAAAATAATGTGGTCGCAAAGCTTGGGAGATGGGCATGGTTTCTCTCGACATGGAATCGAGATGTATCCTTTGAATGAAAGAATGATCTCCTTTCATAATATTAATTATAGAATTATATTTTATATAAATTTTTATTTTTATTTTTTTCATTCATCAGCCTATATTATGAGATAAATATTATATTTTAAAAATTACATAAAATATGATTTAATGATTTACATTATGAAACAAGATTAATCATTTTTTTTATGCGAAGAATACAACCTACACGCGTCTGCGATGCTGCCAGATTTATTCGAATATCTTTCCTAAATGAATATAAACTTGTTTTCTTGATGCATCAGCGTAAGAAAAAATATTTTTTTAGAAATAAAAATAAAATTAATTTATATTTTTATTGGACAATTAACTTATCTATCTCCTATATGAATTAGTATTTCCATCCATTTCATTTCATGGATAAATGCTGACAGTAAAAAAAAATAATTTAACCTTTTTTTTTTTTTTTTTTTACCAGTAAAGAACGGTTTGCGATCGTCTTGGGCCACCTCATCATGTGAGGCTGGTTGCTGTCGGCGACCAGACAGCTGATCCGGGAATAAGCGGATGACACGACGTGCGAACACGTGGAGAGAGGGAAGGGTGCGGGCGGGCGGAGGGTGAGCCGTTCGGCCCGGCTGCGATGGTGATGCACGCGCGGTGGTTGGCAGTGGGGCCCGGGTTTCATGTGGCCAGAAGAGCGAAAGGG
Source organism: Cocos nucifera (assembly GCA_006176705.1). Classification (NCBI taxonomy): domain Eukaryota; kingdom Viridiplantae; phylum Streptophyta; class Magnoliopsida; order Arecales; family Arecaceae; genus Cocos; species Cocos nucifera. Next base: position 130,478 of record QRFJ01000024.1, read on the forward strand.
GACGGAGCGAGTCGTCTCACATGCTACTTCTCCTCCGGTGGTGGTCCACGTAGGACCAGAGAGACCGGGGCAGGGAATTAAGGAGTGGATACAAGGTGGAGGATTCCCTCCAGAGTCCAGAACCCCCTACCTTCTTCCAATCAGCCAAGATGGTTGATATGTAGAGATACAGATATTAAATACCAAACATTCTTTTCATTTGCCACTAAATTAAGTTACATCGTGAGAAGATGCAACATTATTTGTGTTGCTGCAAATGCCCACGGGCTAGCCTTGATTTGATTGAAACCTACAAATTTGATGTGAGAGGAGGATCACTTGCATATGTAGTTAAGGTGGAAGGCAAGGGTTCACTCATCTTTGAGATTGCCCTGATGTAAAATACTTGTTGATTCTCCTAGAAATCCATAATCATGTATTCTATTTGTTTGTTGCTAATAATCACGATGACAGAGTTAGATGAAGTTATTAGTTAATACAAACTTGATGTACAAAATGCCAAACTGAAATTGGCTTAAAAACGATGAAGGTGGCATGCCATTTAATCTTCTTATGAAGGGCATTACATTCAATATGCAAAAAATTCTATTAGATGAAGAGCTTGTATAACTTCAACTCGTGTGCTGTCAGATAATTGGTATAGACTTGCTGACAAGGCTTGACATCAGGTTTAGTGATACAAGCGTACACCTGGAGCTTGAAATAAACCCTTCTATCTCGAATCTCCATTGTAGTTTATTAAGTGCCATTAGCAACGATTGTTTGAAGTTGATGATGCTTGTTCTTCCATGTTAGCTTTATTTCCAAACATTTGAGGCTTTCTAGTTATCACACAAATCGATATACACAGTGTACAACCAGAAAGGAAGTAACAAAATTCGCAAGCCTCATATTGTAATTCCTCGTACTACGTGTAAGCGTATTCTTGTGGTTAGGGTGAGCCATGCGATGACAACGATGTTTTGGCTCACACCATAACAAAGCTAGCGAACATGATCTTTTTTTTCTTGTTCACATTCCATGTATTACAAATCGAACACAACAAATTATAGCCAAGGATATAATGAGGACGAAATAGTATTCATTTTAGTGGTCTTTTAATTTGTAATTAGAATCTCAAGCAAGTGCGTTGTAGCTTTCTTGTAGAAATATGCAACCTCAATTAGTGATCCCAACAAGTTGAGGGAGTTCTTAAATTGCTTGGTTAAATCAAACCATCCATGTTAGTAAAGTCTTAAAATCTATCTCGAGTTCGACTTTGTTTTTTTTTTAGCCTGAGACTTTATCAACCCTAAGCTTGGCAACAAGCTCCGAACTCTTCTCAAATCCATGGTACGATATAGGAAAAATGGGTTGGAAAGCCATTGCCGACCTCTGTGAAACACGCAGTAGACTAGCCGTTGTAGCACCTATTCCTCGTGCCAACCTCAAATAATTTCCAATGTGATCATCACTCCTTCCATGAAAAAAATGTCAAGTCATTTGCACTCCACAACGGTCATCTCTCACCGGCAGTGACGCCATTTGGTTTGACGTGCTCGCACTCCAGTGTATGCAACTCTAGATTCACCGTGAAGCGTCTCCACATCCAAATTTTCCATTTTATCTCTTATAATTTATAAAAAGACTCATTATACCCTTTTTAACCAATAAAAAAATTATTAGTTATTAATGATGTTTTCGAGCTGGAAGTAAATCGATTGTGATGCTATCAAATTGCCAAGGATTTTATTGATAAAGGTAGCATGTGTATTTTTTTATTTAATTTAAAAACATTTGTGACTTTTATAATTTTTAGATAATGATTGTCTTTTAGGTGTAATTGTTTCAACGTCAGCCGCTCGGTGGTCCATTGAAACGCTGGACTTTTGCCCACTTGCACCATGAAAGCAATAAAGAACAAGTAGGCTTTCCCCACCCTCTCCATATCGATGGATGAAAAATTTTCAGAAGCCCACCACAAGCCAGAGCACGAGTCCCACAGGAAACAAAATACGTTCATTATATGCCCAACATTTGCCCCTAAAAAAAAAAAAAGTAAATAGTAAATCTTAATACAGCCAAACCGAATCCTTGAAAGAAAGAAAAGAAGATAGGAGACGAGAAAAAAAGATAAGCGTGACCGACCCACCTCCCTGGCATTGTCCTCACCCTCCACAAGTCACTGGCCTTTTCCAGAACAATCTAAATAAATAATTCCATAAGAAAAACTCTTTCAATCATTAATCTTATCTCCTTAATTAGCCTTGTAGGTGGCCATGGACTTTTGTGGACCACAAATTAAAAGCGCATTTATTTTCTCCATCACCACCTTTATAAAAGCTTCCACCCAGCCCTTGGATACCCCTCTCAGGTCACAGGCTTTTCTTTCTTTCTTGGCCTGAAGAGTTTTGAGGAGAGGGAAGGAAAGCGGAGAGAGAGGGAGAGAGATGGAGGGAAAGGAGGAGGATGTTAAGCTTGGAGCTAACAAGTTCTCGGAGAGGCAGCCCATAGGGACAGCAGCGCAGAGCGAGGACAAGGACTACAAGGAGCCACCACCAGCACCACTGTTTGAGCCAGGGGAGCTCAAGTCATGGTCCTTCTACAGGGCTGGGATAGCCGAGTTCATGGCTACCTTCCTTTTTCTCTACATCAGCATCCTCACTGTCGTGGGTGTGGTGAAGGCCCCCAGCAAGTGCTCCACTGTGGGCATCCAGGGGATTGCTTGGGCCTTTGGAGGCATGATCTTTGCCTTGGTCTACTGCACTGCTGGCATCTCTGGTATGTGTTTTTTCTCCTCCTTTTTTTTTTTTTTCCGAACATTTAGTCGTTATCTTGCGTTTTTTATCTTGTTTCTTTTCTTTTTTGTTTTCAGCTCTTTTAAAATTTTTGGTAGCAATTTTCTGTTTCTAGTTTCCTAGGTATAACTTTGCTTAGTTAGAAGATCGAACTTGAAGAAGTCCTTTTTCTAAAAAAATTACTTTATTTATTTTCTAAGCTAATAAAAACTCAAAAATCCTTGTCTAACCTTGAACCTATAACCTAGAGGCTGTAGAACATTTTTTTTCATCATTTTTTGAAAAAAACAAAAAAAATAAGCAGCTTTTTTTTTAATCTTTTTATATTATATAAAGGTTTTTGCCCGTTCAACTTGGCTTTTGATTTTGGTTTGGTGTATTACGAAGGAATTAGTAGTAAAACCAGCTAAACAAGCATCCTTGAGAGTTTTAAAAACTCTGATTTCTCAAAGGGGAAAACCTTATTTTCCAGAAGAACAAAGGGGGTAGAACCATGATTTATTAAGTATATTTTCTTTTCTTTCCTTTTTTTTTTTTTTGGCTCTTCATGGGGAGGAATATTTTGTTTTTGGTGCAATACTTATCTTTCTACTTGGGCAGGTGGCCACATCAACCCTGCGGTGACCTTTGGCCTGCTGTTGGCAAGGAAGCTGTCCCTGATCAGGGCCGTTTTCTACATGGTGATGCAGTGCCTGGGTGCCATCTGTGGTGTTGGTGTGGTCAAGGGCTTCCAGAGTGGTCTTTATGAGAGCAATGGTGGTGGAGCCAATGTTGTTGCCCATGGCTACACCAAGGGTGCTGGCTTGGGTGCTGAGATCATTGGCACCTTTGTCCTTGTTTACACTGTCTTCTCTGCCACTGATGCCAAGAGGAATGCCAGAGATTCTCATGTGCCTGTAAGCATTCTTTGCTTTCCCTCAAGATGGAAATGACCTTTCTTTCTGGAAGTGATATCATGATCCTCCACCATTTTATATCACTGGAATCAAACCTTGTACTTCGTTCTGGCTTGTAGTTCTGCAGGAAAATACTTGCCATCATAGAAATTTCTTGTTCCTTTCTACTTAATTGGCTGATGAGAATTATTGTGGTTTGGTGCAGATTCTTGCTCCCTTGCCTATTGGGTTTGCTGTTTTCCTGGTCCACTTGGCCACCATCCCCATCACTGGCACTGGCATCAACCCTGCTAGAAGTCTTGGAGCTGCTGTCATCTACAACCAGCGCCATGCCTGGGATGACATGGTAAGCCTTTATACATTTGGTGGAGCCATTGGGTCCTTTACAAATTAATGAATAAGTGAATGAGTATCCATTGCTAATGAATTTTGCAAATTTTGTGGTGATGTTCTCAGTGGATCTTCTGGGTGGGTCCCTTCTGTGGAGCTGCCCTTGCTGCTATCTACCACCAGATAGTCATCAGAGCCATCCCATTCAAGAACAGGCCTTGAGCATGTTTGTGGGTTCTGTTCATCGGACCTTGTGGCTTCCTTCCATGTCCAACCTTGTCCTGCTGTGGTCTTCCATTTATCTTCTTTTCCTTTCTCTCTCTTTAATCCACTTAATGTGGTCTTCCATTTATCTTCTTTTCCTTTCTCTCTCTTTAATCCACTTAATGTTTTCCGGGACCCACTGTTGTCTGTTAAGTTTGTAAATCAAGTGATGATGTACTACAATTAGTTTGCTGCTGCTTCAAGAGTTTATATTCTTATTTATATCCTCGTCTCCATCTCTTCTTATCCTCTCTTTTTATCAAAAGAAAAAGAAAAAAAAGCTGATGGTAAGTCCGAACCATTCAAGAAGAAGTGCAAATAAAAGCCAAGGGTTGTATTTAAAAGAGGAAAGATAAAAGGATGGTGGAGGTAGGTGGTGCAGTGCAAGGAGAATGATGGCAAGTTTGTAGATTAGTATTGTGGATGAGAATGGTGGGGAGTGGGGACTTGCATGCATCGTCACATGGGTTGTCGTTTGATGTTTCTTTTGGCAGCCTGGCCTTGCCTGTTGGTAAGGTATCTTCAGGGCGGTATTCCAGATTCCCCCTCGCCAAGATGGGAAGCCATGATGGCCCATGACATGTTACATGCAGGCATCAAGTACCAAAGGCAGCTCAAGCCCAGCCTGGTGTGTATTTGTTGGAGGGATTGCTGGCTGGCCAGGCCTCGGGTTTAGATTGGGAACTACGGTGCACTAGAATCACTGCCGACGACTGAAACAAGTAATCATTAGAATTTTTTTTTTTTTTTTTTTCTTTTCTCTCTCTGGAGCATGGAAGGTCTGAAGCTGTATGGTTGCTCGTATTAGATGCATGTATGGAATATGAAGAATTGTGGGGAATCATCATGGTACTACTAGTAGAATATTGTTACATAAAAAGCACGCTAATTTTAAAACAATAATACTTCCAGGGAGAGATGGGGATCACGAATGCACGCAACCCTCGGAAAATTATCATCGTCCGCTGCTTCAATCCGCATGCCTTTGTCATGTAGCTTTGTTTAACTCTGAATCTCCGGGAATTGTAGGTCAAAGGAATGTTTACGTGGAAGACCTTGTTTCACGAGCCTTTTCTTTTCCCTCTTTGTTTTCTTGGAGAAGGAAAAAAATGTAGCTTTGCTTGTGTTGGCTGTAACGACTCAGCTTAGGATCTGGACCGTGGTTTCCACCTTTGTCCTGCAGCTATTATGGTGTGGCAACATGCTTGAGGGCTATGGAAATGGATTGCATGCATAACTTATTGCCAACAGGCGATCCAATTCATGCTGCAAGGAGCTGTCCATGGTGAAACTGGTAAAAGGCCTACACAGGGTTATCATGGTACATTCGGAAGATCCGATTCCTTTCGACAGAGGGATCATGATATAGCCAATCTGGTTTGGTCCACGGTGGTGACTGATGGTTGATAATTTCAAGCCTGCACAAGGCCCTCATCACCATACAGGACCGTATGACAACATCCCGATCTGGGGATTCACCTTGTTCTACTGTTGAGGAGGTGCTTTGGGTATCCTCATATGAAGGTGTTCTTAAGATTAGCTTTGATGGTTCTTCCAAACGAAATGGCAAGGGTGGAGCTGCATCGCTGATTTGGAGATAATAATGGTTGTCCGGTAGCATTAGTGGCTTACACTGCAATTAGATGTTCCATCTCGATGTTGGAGTTGCATGGTGCATGGGAGGCTTAGAGCATGCGGATTGCATGCAACATCCATTTGAATGGAGGGTGACTTCTTGACACTAGTATCATGGATTAATGACCATTTGGGATCTGGTGTTTGGACATTCCTCATACGTGAAACCGGATGGCTTCTCCATATACAGAGCTAACTTCCCCATCATCCGAGATCACAATTTTCTTCGATCGGTGCAACTGCAGGCATTACTCGATACGTCGAGCAAACCATAGTGGACATGCAATCTTATACAGGGGGATGCCACACCCCTCATTTTACCCCAAACCAAAGATGCCATCTTGCAATTTACTCACAAATTTACCCCGTAAGGTGTAGAACAGAGGTGATGGTTTGGGTGCAAAGCCATCATATGCCAAATGGAAAAGAATAGGAAAAACAAAGAGGCTCTCATTCAACGACCGAAGCTTGTTCTTGGCTTGCGTAATTCAATGCCAACAGCCAATGATTTAATTTCAGGAACAGATCGAGATCTCTCGTGAAACGCATATTAGCAACTGGAAAAATTCAAACTCTTGGGCTTCCCATTGCACTTTCCTCCGTCGAGGCAACCTACCGAATTTAAGAAGCGCCTCAACACCCGCCAGTCCCAACACCTCTTGCAAGTTTCTACTCCTCTTACTTCAGAAATGAACATAATTAGCCACTTCAACATCCATACAAGCCCAACATGGAGAAGGGGGAAGGGAACAAGTATATTGCTGTAGTGACTTCAAGTGAGGTGGCATAATAGAAAAATATGGACAGCCAGATCAATGGAAAGGACGTTTCTTCCACAATGAACGTATCAATACCACTCCCTAAATAGGGCTTTCGGTGCCTCTACAACCACCCAGATTACCCGCCAAAACTGCCTTCGATCAGAGTGCTAGAGAATAGCATAAACAAGTCGATCTTGCTGTTGCTTAACAATCTACATCTAAAGCATCAAACACCCACCGCAATATCTTGGCATCAACGACACAGACCGCAGCTCCCACTGCAAGGACATGTTTTGAATGCTCCACATACGGCCACACGAAGTAAAAATTAAAAAGAGGACAGGTAACAACAGCAGAAAGATCAAATCGCTGCGCTGGCATGACCCAGAATATATCAGCAAAGATAGAGAACCAAGAATGGAAACGACAGAGGAAATACTGCAAGATCAGCAAAGAACAACAGCCTTTTTTTTCTTTTGTAATTTCTAGCAAGTGTACATACAGCAATGATATGGCTCTCGAGGCTCAAGCAACATCTAGATATCCAAACTGGCAATATATATCCGACAACACAATTTCTCGAAAGGTCGACCATCTTTGTGGTGCAAAATCTGGTCACAGAATGGAGATTCCCATCTTCTGTACAATGGTCTTGGACCCGAAGAAAAGGTATACAAGCACAAATTCTACCATTTCCAGATTTCTTGCTCCTAATGTTTCATGGTTTCAAATATACAGTCATCAACCATGAGCTGTTGAAATGTCACCGTGTGCACACTGCAGGTTTTAATATTGAATGCCATCCTCAATCTGAAAATTCAACACCAAATTCCAAGAGCAGGTTCACAATAAGGCATCTATTCAGTAGAAAACCAGTGAATTGAACAAGTATTAGTACAAAGCAAAGCAGTAAAACTATCTAATTGAGCTTTATTTGCAGTTACTCCATATCCTCTAAGCTGTTATATGACACCCTCCCTATATTGTCAAGGTAGAAATATTTGGTATAAGAAAGTGAGGTGAACCAAAAGAGTTGCAGCACAGGGAAGTATTTATAGCTGGAAATATTATTAATGACCGGAAAATTCTTGTTCGCAGAGAGAAAATTACCCATACAATGCTGCTAGCCCTCAATCTACTCTGTTGAATATTATATTGTTTGGAGTTGGGAAAAAGAATGAACCGTGGAATTTGAGATGGTGAGGTTTTAGAAAATTGTCGGGAGCAAATTAAGAAATAATGTTCATAACTAACATAATATATTCAACTATAGTTTATTAACCTACAAAACAGGGGTGCAGTTTAGGTCCAGTACAAAGATGAGGGCAATTCCCTAATAAATGCCCCTAGGGCTTTCATTAATAATATTTCCACAAACAAATGATTTGCATGCACTCTTTTTTGGTCTATATATAATATATTAAAAAAATGGAAATTTTGAAATCAAATACTATTCCTTTCAAATTCTCTCATTTTTTATGCTGAAAACATCAAGCCACTTTCCTATAATACATAGCTTATGCCTTAAAACTGTTCTCAATCTCCTTTGCCAACTAAGTCATGCATACAATAATCCCTTTCAAATATGAAAATCCAATCTAATAAAAACATGGCAAGATTTATTGAAAAATATTTTTAAAATATAATATTTGTTTTGTTTTAGTAAATTCTTGTTTATAATTTGTATATAATATAACTTAAAATTTTATTTATGTGCCTCCCTCAAACATGCATTGCACTTGTCTGGTTGCTGGTATATATACAACACATCTTACTTCTCTCTTTTCTTTGAGAGAAACAAGAAAGATAGGTCCACCACAGGGGGCCGTATCAAACAATTTGCCTGCTTTCTTAAAATCATATCCCATCTAACATCCAGCAGGAACAAATTCTCCATTTCTAATTGGATTGCTTGATAACCAGAACCTAACATTAACCCATGCCTCTAAAATCTCTCTTCCCTCTCTTTCCCCATCTCGCTTTCCATATTCCATTTCCTCTTTCAATTGCTAACTCTCAACTTCCACTCTTGATTGATATACATCTTAAGAACTTCCCTCTCTCTCTCTCTCTCTCTCTCTCTCTCTCTCTCTCTCTCTATTTATCTATCCTCCACAACCACATCACTTCCTACTACAGTCGCTGATGTGTATGGACCACTTCCTAACCATTTCTTGCTCTAATACATTTTCCATAAGTTATTTTTCAATTTTTACCATTCAAAATTTCAAATCTCTTTAAAAGTATCCTTATTAGCAATGCTACCTTCCACCGAATTTGGGAATAAAATAAATTTGTCATATGCAGTCCTCTTTTCCCATATGGATAAAATATCCTGATTCTCTCCCTCTTTTCCTTAAAAAGTAACAAGAAAGGCAAGTCTACAAAAGAGGGATCTATTTGACAATTTAAATGAATATCTCCAAATATGTCAACAGCTGATGGGTGCACGTCCAACTGGTGGCATATTCTCGTCATATCTTAATTTTACTTTAACATTGTTTAATTTGTTTTTGTTTATCCTTTTTTATTCTGTTTTACTTGTGTTTTTAGATTATTCTATATTGTGTTTTATTGTCATTTCATTCCATATTTCTCTTATGATATAATATTTTATATTATTTCTTATATTATATTTTAAATTCAGTTTTGCATATTTTGTTTAGTATCTTTCATCCCAAGTTCATTGCATGTGCCCATTTGCCAGAAAGCAGCCGAAGTTTTTTTTTGACTCCAATAACACCTAGTTTTGCATTTTTTTAGCCATAGAAGATATTATATATAAACTTAATTAATTAATTATAAACTTCTGATTAGTGGATCACTGGGCATAGCAAATTAACTAAGTTGGTGAAACCAATTAATGCTATGAAAGAAAAAAAAATATCAAGGCTCTTACTGGTCAATTTCTATAATTCCAGCCAGAAATGATAAATTTCCTACCGTTGACAAGATCTACCGAAAAAACAAGCAAATTAGAAGAGGGACTTACCAAAATGAACTTGATGCAACATGAACTTCAAGACCGCTTCTTCAGCCTCCAACTTTCCAAAATTTATCCCATGGCTCACTTCAGGCACTTATCATACAAGATTGGTTTCCTAAGAAAATGAAGACGACTAACCATGCCAGAACCAACAAAATAATACACTAAGCTCAAACAAGCCAGCACTGGTTGACCAGCTCTTCACAAAATCAGATAGAATTTGTGCTGCCAAGCATAGAAAAAATCAGGGCTTAAAGTCAAGGGTTCGGCTTTGTGTGATCTATCACAATCTGATGAGGCACATGATAGTCCAGTACAGACTGCCTATCATATGGGTCCCAGAGATTTCCAGGTCCTGTCCTTCCAAATTGAGCACTGAAAATGTCGGCTTCAGATGCCACCCTTTCCCGAAGAACAGGAGAGCCCTGCTGCATCCCTATAAAAAGATCAAGCTTGGGATCATGATAGGTAGTCCCAATAGGACAGAGATCATTTGGGGATCTTGACATGCCTATGAAACCCTCATGAAGGTAAGCTGCCTGTTTAGGGTGATTAAATGGAACACCATTGCTGCCTGTCAAAGGTGTGGATGAGCCTGAGGTGGTTCTAGGGCTTGATATGGGTGAAGGGGACATCCTTCCATTGATATGTTGTGGAGACCTCGAATTCAGTAGAGGGCTTCCAATTGGAGAGACAGGACAAGATATGTTGCCCATATGGATATCACTGCAAATCAGAACAAACATCAGAGGCATATTGATTTTCAACTTTATCACAATATCCTATATATTGTAAAGAACATGAGCATTTGGTAGAATAGGCAAAAAATTGGTTAAAGGTCATGGGAACCCTTTCAAATGAAACAGCCAAGAGCATCACAGCTACAGTTGCTGCTCAGAAAACATGCATAACAATATCAAATTCCTTGCAGCATGTAGGACAAGTATGCCCATCCTGTTACTGTGTCGATATGCAGCCAGTCGGCGTACTAAATGTCCGTACACCCTCCCACACTGCATACCCACCGAAACATGGTACAGTATGCTCCATACTGTCTGGTTCAGTACAGTATGGCATACCTTATTGTAGGGTGTCCACGGTCAAACTAGATATCCCTGCCTAACCCCAAGTAATGTTTGAAGAAGATATTAGAACAATTAGTGTCAGCCTCAGGAATGAACTTCTGTAGTTCTCATCTAAGCAACCCTTAAACATATACATGAGATCGAAGGATCAAAACTTTTATATAAAATATTAAGCGATTCCTAGCAAAACTGTCTAAAGCAGATTGTTCTTTTTTAAGAATACTAATGATAAGCCTGAAGCAATTTTACAAAGTGACACCAGATGAGTATGATTTGCCCGGTGCCTCAAGAAACTTCGCCGTACAAAAAGCCAAAACATTGAAAATACTCTTAAAAGGAACAACCAAATCAATCTTTAAGAAAACCAATTAACTAATTTACACTTTCTCAGCTCAGCACATTTAAATATTGATGGCCTGAGACTCATGTCCCTTAACCAAGTCAGAATTTATGTTCATCTAATTAATAGCCAATAAATCACCTCAGGTAATTGCATCTACAAGAGGCCAAAAAGAACAGCACACCCATTAATCGGGAGGAAAATCATAAGCTCATAAATTGTTCATCCATTAAGACCCTGCTGTAAGAGAGAACTTTTCCATGTGGTGTCCTTGGCTCAACAGAAGGTGCTACCAACAAGAAATCTTCAGTACCCATATTTTTAAGCTTTTGGTGATGATAAAATTAGTGATCAGCTCAGTTGGCCAACCCAAGTGAATCAAATTAGAGATGATTTCAGTTACTAATTGGATTTATGGCTAAAAAAGTTCATTTCATCAAGTCCTCGACCAATCCACTGCTTTTTCATTCTTTTGGTGATTAGGGTCATAAAAACAATGTAGGTAAGTGCACTGCTAGCAATAGCATCAACTGGTTGGAAGGAGCAGGAACAATTAACTCTAAAAAAGCAGTTAAGGTACTGTATTCACACTAGACCAGACTTGTTAGCTGGCCCCCTAAACAACCCCTAGAAAGCCAACATAATTTATCATGACTGTCTGAATCATCAGCGAAACCAGTGATATACTACAACCAATTAAAGTTCCAATGAACCAAAAGGTTTAAATTTTATATAAATTTAATTTGAGGGACTGGAATTAGGGATTGAATTCTACTTCTTCCATCCATGAAGACCACAGCTCCCTCTTCCTCAACAAAACCGGCATCTCCAACAGTAGATAGCAGATGATGGAATGTCTCTCTCTCTCTCTCTCTCACACACCCCCTACCCCCCAACCCAACCAAAAACACACAAAAAATAGGGAAAAAAAAATCCAGTTTCCTCCATGATTGGCCTGCCAAGATACATGGCTCCAGTGGAGCAACCTGTAGACTGACCTGACTGGGTACTCAACATCAACCCCTCTTCTTTTTTCTCACCTCCTGTCCATTCTCCCTCCATGCTCAACCTTGAGCTCCAGCAAGGATAGTAGGCATCAAGCTCTTGAAGAGAGAGAGAGAGGTTGTTCAAAATTTTTTAAAATTATTAACATCTTTTTGGACACATTCTTCGATCATCAGAGGTTCTGCTATTTTTTCTTTCTTAGAAAACACCATGCCCTGGCAATAAAAAACTGACTAGCAATACTTAACTACCTGTTAGTTAATTTAGGAAATAACTAGGAATCTAATATGCTTTAAAGTTCATCAATGTATTAAACAATTAGTTGCCCACCAGCCCCACCAACCTCCACATCCTGGTTCACCCATTGCTTCTACTGCCATTCAGACACTAGTATCAGAATGTGTTTGTTAAAACAAAGTCAAGAAACCTATCTCAATAATATTTATCCTCTTTGGTGATAACCACTCACCACAAAAAACCATAAGAACTATGGTAACATAAAAAGCAGGAATCCAAGTTACAATTTGGCATATTACAACCATCCTTCGTACTATGGTACTCAAGTAGGTTTTCTTTATTCCTCAACCTTCTATGCAAAATGCTTTTCAATCCTTGAGAAAATTTTTATGACTGAAATAGAATGGAATAAGTACGCACCAAGTTAGTCCCATCCTAGTGATAATGCTGATAATTCTCTTAAATACTACTGCATTATTCTCTTGACTTATGTTCTTATATGCTTTCAATGATACAGCCATCTGAGACAACACCCCATGTCTCTGATTCTTTTAACAATTCTAACTAGCGTAAATATCTGAAAGACTAAGAGCAGAAGCCCATTATGCCCCTTAAGTTCAGAAAACAATTAAAGAACTCACACTACTATCAATAATTAGGCTGATGTCAAGTCGAAGTTATGGAACCTCGATGTTGGTGTTGAATAAAAGCTGTTGCTTAAAAGTGCTCTAGAGCAAGGTAATTTGATCTCAATGCTTCAATAGCTAAGGATTGGCATAAAGGGAGGTTTAACACCAAAATCTAGATAACTATGGTCCTATGAAGGTAACGTCCAGAATGAGGACTGGTTCAACTACTCTGCCTCAATGCTGCATTTGGTTCTTGTGGAAGGTAAACATTCAATAGCATCAGCTCTTCACCCACAAAAAACCATCATGATTATCTTTTTAACTGGACCTTCACCCTCCTGGCCGCCCCCCCCCCAACCCCTCCACCCACTACACCCACCCCCAACCCCACCTTTCAAAAAAAAAAAAAAAAAAGAGGCGGCTTTCTGGACCTATGTACGTACAACAACATTATTCCATTCCTTTAAAACCTAATCCACTATAACATGTATGTTCAAAACTGAAAGGCCAGGACAAGGAGAAATGACACTTGTTGACATAAATTTTACCTGTATCTCTGCCCAGATGAACTTATATTTAGAGAACATTTTTTATGCCATTATTCCAGCTCTCTAATCCAAATTCATTACAATGTAATAGATGTATAAACAGAAGCTGCGTGCTGCCTACAATATTCATCTGCGTGCAATCTTTTTCTAGTGATAAAAAGTTGGACGTGAAAGGAAATAGGCTGGATAGGTTACCTGTTTACTGTAGAAGCCTTCGCACCCCTTATATGATGAAATGCCAATCCTTCCATGTCCAACGAGGAAAGATTTCTAAGATGCCCAATGCCCCGAAATTTTACCTACAGCAACATGAAAATTGATTGTGGTACATCAAAAAATAAAGTACATAACACATGCTTTAGGAACCCATAAATCTAGTGAAGAAATTTGCTCTTCTTTCCTTTTTGCACCTAAGACATATTCAACACTACAGCTATTGTTGTTAAAAATCTTGTGTTTTGCAATCTGGATCTCATCCTTGAATCAGGATCAGTTTAGGACAGAGAATTTGTATCCATATTATGAATTATACATTCTTTCGGACCAGAGGATTCAACTTAGTTATGCCATTTACATAATAAATCATATGCAGGTCTACTTTCTATGATTTATTTGACTATGTATCTTTTAAGTTACTTTTTGCTATTAAGTCTTGAGTAGTAAAATTAGCAAGCTTGTTTTTGGAGTTCATTGAGTTAAAAATAAGAGGCAAATTTCTGTATTTTTACAGCCATATGCTAAAGTCTGGTTCTTGTTTTCCCTAAAACATTACTCGCTTTTCCTGACCCAGCCTTTTCTTCCTATCTAAAAGGGTGATTATATTGTTTGCCAAACAAAATGTTTGGTTCATTAGACATGTTATATATAGGCCTACATAGGTGGAAACTCAACTTCTTCTATCTGTTGCCTTTTATTTTCCATCCATCAACTTATTGTGGACTCATATTTCAATTTTCACATTTCTTTTATATTTCAGTGTTTTCAAATAAATTAGGAAAAAAACTTAGAATCCACCATCCGATCCATGATCTGATCTGACCTAGTCCCTTCTAGGGTTTACTGCTTGGTCCCGGTCTTAACCACATTGCACAGGCTACTTAAATAAACATAATATTCTGACAAAACAAAACCAAGGAAATTAGGCATATTAATCAAGTTTTCATCAACATTAAAGTTTAACATTATCAAAAAATACAAACTAACAAACAAATCCTCACAATACATAAACCAGTAAAACTTAACGACGACAAACAAATGCATCAGACTTTTGTTTCTGTGTAAGCATCAGTAAAGATTGATGTCTCATAAATAAGTAGTTCCTTCAACAGGCTCTCAAACATGAAAATTTTACTTTAAACAACTTGAACTTAATTTCAGATGCGTGCGGAAACTCAACCTTGAACTTCCCCATAGAAGTGAACATGGTCCTGGGATATATATATATATGGTTCCCGATCAATGCCCCAAGCGTGGACTTGACCTTGGTCAACCTAGGAGTCTCACCAAAACCAGCGCATATATATAGAAGAGGCACACCTATGGACATACATGCATATACCTATACATATATGTATCTGTGTATTCATGTCTGCATGAAATGCCAAAACAGCATGGATGCCAATGAAGATGTAAAATATAACAAGAGAATACAAAGAACTGTATTAGAAAGATAAAATAATATAAACAAAACCCAAAAACTTCTAATAAAGGCCATAGCTACATCTAGCAAGCCGGATGACCATGAAAGCTCAGCAGCTTGCATCATCTGACCTCATACAACATTAGATATAATGTTTTTCCATTATAATTTATATATAAACTTTGCAAGAATATCATAAATTACAATTTATGCTCTAAGTGTGTTAACTCATATTAACTACTCATTGAAATACGTTGATGGCCACACATGCCTTCAAGCATGTTAAGAATTTAGTTTACTGGAAATAACGCAATATCTACAAAATAAATGAAATAGTTGAACTTTTTTTTTAAAAAATGTGGTTTTGTCCTTGGAACCTAACCAAGCATCCAGGTTCATAGAAGATAGGCTAGGTCTATTGAAGAACAGAACCAACTACGCATTTCTAACCAGAGAATGCTAACAAACTTTTTGCATCTTGATGCAAAGACAAGTCAAATCCTAAATATTGCATTTCAGAAAAATTAAATTAGACAAAATGGGTGACCAGTGTACAGTTATAATGATACCTTGGAATTTGCCCCACTTGAAACAACAGCAGGTCGTTCCAGAGGTTCAAAATTGACGACAGACTTTTCCAGCGGAGCTGCATTTTTCACAAACGGATGCTGCAAAAGCTCAGCTGCTGTAGGACGGTTAGATGGTTGACGTTGTAGACACTGCCTTATGAAGTCCTTGCCCTCATCTGAGAGATGATCAGGGATTGCTGGAAGCTCCTTGCTGTTACCAATCTTGAACATAGCTGCTATCTATGGACCAGAACAAGCAAATGTCATAACTGAAAAGTAAGTGCACAAAAATAGCATGTATGGGTAATATACGTAGTGGTAACCAACATATCCACTGGATTTGCTCCCATGTGGTGAAAAGAACTGAAAGGTATTCAGGTCATTGAACTAGAGAAATCAAGAGTGCTCATTTCACTATTTCAGATGCACCAACTAAATAACCAAAATACCCTCTACAGTCTACCATTCTATGTGAATAAAATCAAGGGCATATTACTTGTTACACACCCACATGTAAAACTAGCAACTCCCAATATACTCAGTTGTATCTACATGCACATGTATAGATACATATGTATATGGATGTACATGTCATTACACACAAACATTGTGTGGAAGAAGCTTGCCTCTAGCATTAAAACACATAGTAAATATCCCACCATATTTCCAGGCACCCTAAAGTCAAGCAAGGAAATGAGTAGATGCAATAAATCTTTAACTATGAAGCTCATAGTTACAATGTGGAAGATTTTTAATGGAAAGACAAATGATCAGTTTGAATTTATGATTTGGAAGGATCCAAAACTGCTAAATTTTCATTTGTGTTCAAGTTGTGTAATAAAAATTGATGGTCTGTATTCCAATATGGTGTATCACACAATTTGCCACCCTAGCTGTAGTTCCAATATGGTGTATCACACAATTTGCCACCCTAGCTGTAGTGGCACCTTCCATTTTTGCCTAGTAGAGTTATTGAAGTCTGGGCTGTAAATCTTTTAAAATTTAAACCTTAAAGCTTGAGATGAGACCTACTATGGAAAGTTCTCTGTTTCTCCCAATCAAATGTTACTTTTTCTTATACAAGGAATATTTGCAAGAGGACAAAATAATAAGTAATACATTTCAGAAATTATCTTCAAAGGCAGTTAGTTACTCTCTTCCCATCATTCTGTCAATTGCAAATATAGTTGTTTTTCTCGATGATAAAAGTAAATGCGGTCATTGAGTTAAAACAATGGACTTAAGTGTCATTTGGCATGGCAGTAGCATGGTGGGCACAGCCATATCATGAAAGCTATCATGATGATCCCATACCGGCATGCAACATCACCATGTTATTGACTGCAAGCTAATAATTCACATGCTGCTGTACCAGTGCATGCATAACATTGGAACAAAACCACACAACACAATGTGTTTCCTGCCATGCCAAGCCAACATGCTGCCTGCACACGATACTTTTAACCCTTGGTTAAATATGGAAAAAAAATAAAAAATTCAAATATATTCCCAGGGACAAAGAGAAAGGGTAGATCATGGCAAGGCAAGTTTATGCAGGAATTCATGCTTCTCAGACTTCAAGCTAGGCATCACTAGGAGCCTCTAACCAAGACAACGGACAGAGAGTTCCCTTTACAGCTTGAATCTACTTTGCTCATGGCAACTTTCTAAGGCCAAGTCTTGCAAGTTGCAACCTTCCTTCTTGATTGCACAAGGTGGTAGTATTACATAATCATTGAGGTTATTTATACAGGATTTACATCTCAATCCACCTGCAAGCCTCCAAATATATCATTCGACATGGAATGTAAACCACAGACATGGAAATCGCATTGCAGGCAAGCGAAAATCCCATCTATGGTGTGAAGCTGGATTCTGTCCTTAAAAGGAAAGGAATCAAAGGATTACAAAGTGCCTCCATTCTAGATCTGTAGATTGAGGAAAATGAAGAAAATAATTAATAAACACAGATCTTAAGTACTTTTCAAATGCAACACTCTAATTCATGGTCACTCAAAAAATAATTAAACAAAAATAACTAAGCAAACAAAGAAGGAACCATCACAATTTGACTTTGGAAGCCATAGACCAATACAAAGGTATTCAGTAAAGATCATAGGGTTTTTTTTTTTTTTTTTTTTTGTTGTGTGTGTGTATGTGCGTGCATGTGTATTAGTAACCATATATATGTATTAATATGTACATACATATGCATGTATATATGCATGCACATGCATACATATGTATGTTTGTATGTATGCATGTGTATCATCATGGCACTCTAAGTGAATGAAATTGTTTGGACCCTAGAAAGGAACAGTCCAATACAAACCCATTAAAAAATTTAACTAACACACATTAAAGGCGAAGGCAACATGCCTCTGGTAAGAGCTCTTCAGTGAGTATGGATCCTTTTTAGGTAAATGGGTGAGCCATTGGTTTGTTTTCTGCATCCATCAGGATGGTCCAAATGCACCTGCTATTCTGTAAACCCATCTTTCTCTTTTTTCTGTCATTCTCCATCACCACAAAAACCATAGGGTTTCCCTTCTGACTCCAATGTTGCCTCCTGGGGTAGAGATCATGGGCCATTTAAACCCTCAATCACCACCAAGACCAACATCGTCACAAGGGACCGAGACTCAAGAGATCATGATGTCCATGACGACTTGGACACAGGAAAGGTAGCTAAGGCAAACCCCACATTTTATTTTTCTTTCCTTTGTCGGCTAGGATTTGAAATAGGACCCTATTTTGGTGCCAGATGAGCTTTTCCCCCTTTATATCCACTAGGGGGAGACATAAGAGCCAAAACCCCAAACTAAGAGATCTGCAAACAGCATTATCTAAGTCATAATGCATGCATCACATGTGTCGTGCCTTGTCCAATTAGAGAACCATGTTCATGTAACATTGGTCACTTAAACTAAGGAATAATATTAGAGAGAATCTGAAAGGTTAGCATAAACTTAATTTTTCAGAAATCATTACCTCCACCAAAAGCATTAAAGGAGCTTGATCTTGTCAGGGAAAATCCTTGTGGGAAAACTTTTAAAATTATCAGTTCATAAAAGCAAAAGAAATGCAGGACGAGGACTAGTTGGGCTGCTACATTAAAGCAAAAACCAGAATACTGTGTCTAGATAGTGGAGTTTGAAACATGGGATCTTTTCAGTCTGCTTAAGCTTGTAGGCTGGCCAGGAACAATATCAACAGCTTAAGAGAAACACTGGGATGCTAGTCACCGGTAGGAGGAAATAAAAACATCATGGAGCATTCCCACAAACATTCTACTAGTGGCTAATTTTTTTAATAAGGATTTATCTATCCAAGACAAGTTTTGACTGAAAGAAACAAATTTGTGGATATCTGGAAAACATACCGAATTAACACAGTGCAGGTCCTGACAAACCTCCAAGGTTAAATGGGTTGCTGTCCTATCTGCAAGCACTAAAATCAGGAAGATTTCTGAAACAGGTGGATCAGACTCCTACTATTGATTACTAAATCATCAACAACATATTCAGTGCACCACTACAGATCAATGACACTGCACAAAACACTAGAGGGGAAAAAATCTCAAGACCATTATCCCATTCAGAAAAGTTATACCAAAACTCATAAGCACATATGGCATTTATTACATATCGAGAATTGCAACAATACTATCGATGGTATTACACTGAAAAAACAGAAAAAAAAAAGAAGAAGAAATGAAACATGCCTTGCCATATATCAGCATACCAGATCCTAGAAACACAATGAAAGACTTGTTTGGTTACCCTAAATTTCCATCAGAAAATAGAATTAGCTTCTATCAGAAGATGATTAAAGAAGCAATTTTTTTCTATTACATTCAAACAACAAGCTTTAAACATATATAACTATTTTTAATATGCCTTGTAAATTGATCCAAATGCTTCTAATAACATATCATAAGTATTTAAAAAGAAAATGAAACAGAAACAAACACTTTGTATTGGCTGAAATAATATAACAGTATATTAAATATCATAATACTACTTCAATAAAAATGGGTAGGCTTAGACCCTCTCCTTCCATCAAAAAAATAAAATTAAATGAAATACTCTGAAAATTAACCATTTATCTCCTAAGTCCAAGTACAAACCCCTTCATATTGGCTCCATGGTGGTTTAGATGTAGCCATCTCCAAAACAGTGCATCCTAGGCTCCATATGTCCACAGCAAGATTGCAGCCATTTGTGTTTTTTATAACCTGAGCAAATAATGTCAGTGAGAAATGAAACAGAAAGCATAGTACTGTGAGGTGATGGAAGGAAAAATATGTGTAATTATAATTTGAGAAGCACAAAAACTATCCATGCTTAAAACATGCACACCTCTGGTGCCATCCAGTAGGGACTTCCCTTGAATGATAAGGGACATGATTGTCCGGTAATCTGGAAAACAAGAAACATGAGACACGAAGTTATGCATAATGCTCAAATGCAAAATTGTTTAAGTTTGATCACTCCTAGAATTTCAACATTCATAAAATAACAACTGCTAAATTATGTCTAATGCATGTGTCATGGCAGCGGCAGCACCATTTATAAACGACACCATCAAGTTCCATAGAAAAGTCCCATATTTGGTGCATCTAATCCTAACTAACGGTACATTATAGCTAAAGCATCATACATTATCACAAACATTCATGCTGAATGTCGGCAACAAATATAAGAAAACACCTCTGGATCCTGATAAATTGCTGAAGCTCTAAAGAATGGGAAATAGCAAGAACTTTGACAAACAATACGAGCATAAGCACCTGAGGGTTAGAGGACTTAAAACTATAAAATCATCAAATTTAATGTTAGAAGAAAGTGAAGCAGCACAAGAAATAGGTAACTACATATTCACAAAAATAATGAAAGGCTATAGTAAATGAAAATTATACATGTTTTGCCATCCCAAAATCTGCCAGCTTAACACGGCCATTTGGGTCTACAAGAATATTTGCACCTTTGATGTCTCTGCACCGGAAGCAAAAATTAGTTAGAATCAGAAATAATAATCTAGGGGGAGCAGCAGATACCTAGAGGAAAACAGTCAGTAAAATGAATACTAATATTGAATTATACCTATGCACGGTATTCTTAGCATGCAAATATGCTAGTCCTGAAAGGATTTGCTGAGTATAGCTACGAATTGCTTGTTCACCAAGTTTCCCATATTCTTGAAGAAGCTTATGGATGGAACCGCCAGAGACATATTCCAAGTATATATACAGCTTATCATCTATCTGTTTAAGAAACAAAAATACACTATCAGGTCACCGACAAAGAGAAAAGGCATCTCATACTCTCTTTTAGAGTGAGCATTCAACAGGTATTATGACAATATCTACCAAATGTGACACCATATATGATAGTTCACTAAATTCCTGTTCTACCTAAATTAGATGTATTAGTTTCTTACTTATATAACTAAAACTGGAGTTTCCATTCACCCACACCAGCACCAGACTGAATTATCTAATAAATATTTGTGTAATGAGACAACTGTAGATGTATCTTTCATAATAATCAACAATTCTTTTTTCATCTATTTTGCATCACATGGTAATCCTTATCTTCATCTGTGTTCCTAGCAAGGCTGTAGCACTGGTCATCTATCAACACCAGCTCTTCATTGCAGAGTGCGCTCCAACAGACCACAACTTTAATCCAAAGCTTCTTAGGTCTTCACCTTTTTTCTAAACTCTCCAGGATTTCCACAAACCAAATTCCTTTGTTTATAGGATCTCACATCAATCTTTGTTGCAGAAACCCATGCCATCTGCTCCCTTTATCCTCTTGCAAGTCCTTCCATTGTGACAAAAGTTCAGCATGTCTAGACATTCTTTATTGTCCAACCTTATGAACCAACTATGGTCTTGTATAACGAATTTTGTATCAAGATTCAAAGGCACGCAGAAAAACGTTGCCAGTCCATCTACCCACTCTATTTCTAGTACATATGGCTTCATTCTGAATTCTTCTTTTAAATACACTATATACAGTGAATAATCACATTATCTATATGACATCAATTCTTTTACAGCTGATGGCACCCAATCACAAGCTTTCCCAAGTAAATAACATCATCATGCCCATTCCTATCTTAAAGGGATCACATGGAAAAAGAACGAACGGTTTCCACACACCACAATTCCTAACACATTTAAATGGGATTTAAATGCTTAAGTAAACCTTCACCTTTGTTATAAGAAAATTAGGGAAAAGGTGATAAGCTCGATATACACTGCTGATCATTTCCCTACTATGCTCTAGCAGTTAGTCAACATCGTATCAAAGCTCAGGTTTGCTGGAGGTTGCAAGTCTGAATCTCCTCCATATTAATCATTTATTTAATTATCCCAGTTATAGTCTTGACTCATTTCAGTCATTTGGTCCCTCCACATGCATGGTCCGGGCCGCATATCAGTGGGGGTCTTAAGCCTGATATGGATTGCTGATCGTTTCCCTATCAGCTTATGCTTTTGGGGTCTAATTATGTTACAAAAGGAACCTTTCTCTCCCTAATTTAGTCTAAAGAGAAATATTTACATACTTGATGATGAAAAGGTAAAGTATAACCTACTTAACCATAAAATAAGGTGGTAAGAAATATAAAACAATCACTGTTATGAGAGTTAATGTTCCTAACGACATACTCAAAATAATTTATCATTAATGTCTTGCCTAATGTTCATTCCATAATGAAGGTAAAATATGGGCCTCCTAACATACTATATTCCAGATTATCTCATTGATTTTCAATAACTAAAGTTATGGGGGAATAAAAACCTATACAGCTGCCAGATTTTTGTGCATATTATCAACCTCTAATAAATCAATTACAAGTCTCCAGAAGATTAGATACGGCAACTATTTGGCAGCATAGGACCAGCTAAAGCTACCCCTTGGCTTGACAATGCTAGATAAGAAGCAGGCAACATAATCAGTTCAATTGGCTCCTTTCTTGGGCCTCAAGTTTGCCCTACTTTTTCTTATTCTCATTGTCAGTTTTTAGGGTATTTAAATGGATTTTGCATCAATAGGGGCTGTAATTAAGCTCCCAATTTGTATTTATTTTCTTCAGGGTACTACCCAATCTCAAATTTGGGCTACTACGATTTTTTAACAGGGTTAAAAATCAGCAGCTCATTTCCAATTTTGAAGAGTTCCAATGTCAACCAATTTGAGCCCAGTCAGCTCCGCATTGCCAATGACTCAAAAAGGTGCCTGACTAATCTATGTTGCGGAAGATTTCAGTTGGAACCAGGTTTATTTCCATATATTTGTATGTCCTATTGGGGGTGAGAAAGCTGGCCGGTTATACCTAATACTTGTGAATGGTTTCTGGGATGTTGCAACTGAGTTGTTGAAAGAAAAAGCCTTATTTTCGGATCAGGTTCATTCATATCTGATTGGATTAAGAGGGATAATTCAAAAATTTTTCTTTTGAGATCCTAATCAGATCTAAGACTCCTCATATATGATCTTATTGATCTGATAATAAAATAAAATAAAAATTAAATCTAATTTAATTATACCTTTATTTTGGATAATCCAATTATCCTGTAATGATCCCGATGTTTGCCTGAGGTTCTGGATATACCCACGCAAGCGCCTGGCCTCTATCGGTATCCACTCGGGCAGGATCTGGAGATCTCCTCAATCAGTCTTCCAAAAATCAGATCTTGAAGGTCTTCAAAACTGCTTTTGAAAAACAGTCGTTGTCTCTTGCAGCAGTGCTACCTTCTTCCTTTCCCGACGCTTTTTACTTGCTTGGATCGCACCTTGTTCGTGCCCAAAAGCCCTTGG
Source organism: Cocos nucifera (assembly GCA_006176705.1). Lineage (NCBI taxonomy): Eukaryota > Viridiplantae > Streptophyta > Magnoliopsida > Arecales > Arecaceae > Cocos > Cocos nucifera. The sequence continues at coordinate 154,011 of QRFJ01000024.1, forward strand.
GCGTGGAGAGGAGAGAGAGGACCGGAGGGTGGCGTGGAGGGAGAGAGGCTATGTGACGTGGGCTAAAGGCAAAAGCATTAAATTCTAGGCACAGACAGGATTTATATAGACCCTGCTACGCCTTGCAGTGCCACATCATCCTGGCTAATCACGGTCCTTCGTGCAATCAGATCTAAATCTGATTAGTGGGATGACATCATTTGATTCAATCAGATGAGAGACCCTCAAAACCCTCCTAAGGTGGCACCAAAACTGGGTCAAACAAGACTTCTTGGCGCCACACAGTTTAATCCCCTGAAGCAACCTGAAGTCCCATCTGTATGGGACTCCATCTTTTATCCTCATGGGGCACACGCCTAGGGAGGCGTGCGCGCCCCCTTCCTGTCTGCTTTTTAGTAGGGGACAAGTCCCCAAGTACTCTCCTATGGGTGCATGACACATGGGCAAATGTCTAAGTGTCCAGGGTCAACATTTGACCAATGTTCGAAAACAGGAATTGGCAGGTGATCGAAAATGACAGGTGTTGTTTTAAATTTATCTCATAAATTAAGACAACCCTTTTCTGACCTGGACAAGCTCCAATCAGACCAAGTAAAGATTTCTGAGTGAGCCCAAATACATTTGGCTCAGTCGAGACAAGCTTTAATGATTGTTAAAGAAGAACATTAGACTCTGTGCTAGCACAATTTTATTGAACCTAATTGAATCTTATTCAAATTAATTGAACTAGGTTAGTTCAATTGATGACATCCAAATCCAAACCCTTATTTATGTGATCCAGTTAGGTTCAGTTCCGTATGATAATGGGATATGTCGTGATCTCTATCATCGACATCATCGAAACACCTTCCGATAGATCAGAACTTTTCTGATTCAGACAACTAGTATGATCGATCATCCAAATCATTCTAATTGCTCCCAAAATCCATCAGTGACACCTAGCAGCACATGGTGGCAACCATCAGAACTGAAAACGAACATCTCGGTGCAGTTACTTGTGTGATTAAGTTCCTCTATCTTGAGCCCCGACCGAATTGGGGTTCAGGTGATCTCGTCAAAACCTAATTTCCATCATATGAATTAATCATTCGATTCAAGTCCAATGTAAAAACCTTAATAGAAATTCTTTCTATTATTTTACTCTGTCATGGCCATAGGCTTATGGACTTGATTCTCACGATCATCATAAGACTGCTCCTCATCTACCGAGATAGATAGATACCCTACTGATGCAATCCAATTTCTACAATGAACATGCTATAGCCAACATACACCTCAGAATTTCGAATGGTTAGAAGACCGAGTTATGATGTAGTCAAACTATAACACCCTCAAGGTGAACTGCCGATGCACTTCAAGTCAAAGAACTAGACACACCACTGCAGCTTCGAGCCAGTCATCGACGAGAAGATAGACTTTCTTATAACTGTTCAAGGTGGTCGTGCCCTCATTCTCTAACGAGTACCTGTACTCTTACTCCGGTGCCTCTACACTATAGATTCAAGACTTATTTATCCAAAAGAAGCGATCATACACCAACCTTCCGGATCAATCACCATCCTCATGATGATCCTACGGTCGGAAGCATTTTATGAGTTAATAATGAAAATTCATGTCTTAAATTTTCAACTCTTGAAAATATGAACTATCATTACCATTAACTCAAGGGATGTATCACAGATACTTTCAAATACACTGTGAAAAAAAATAATTCATTTTATTATTTATAATTAAAATTATAATTTTTGCCCTTAGAAGTGTATTACAAGTGTCAGCCAATCTGACTTCTAGGGCACACATATCTAATAAACTCCCACTTGATCTAAAGCCAATTGGCTGCAAATCTAAATCCCATCTTCTCAAGGTAGGCTTCGATCTTCTGCTGGTCTAACGGCTTTGTAAGTGGATCTACAGCATTGTCTGCGAAGTCAACTCTCTTGACCTCGACGTAACCTTTCTCAAGATAATCGCGGATGAGGTAGTATCGCCGATCGATGTGCTTGAATTTCTGATGAGACCTCGACTCCTTAGCAAGAGCTATGGCGCCATTATTATCGCAGTACAGAGGAATGGCATCCGATGGCATCACTCCGATCTCTGCGGCAAACTTCTTGTATCAAAATGCCTCCACAGCTTTTGACGCAGAGATGTACTCTGCTTCCATGGTGGAATCTGCTATCACTGTCTGCTTGAAACTCTTCAAATTGACAGCACCACCATTATACACAAACAGACTCCCAGATGTCGACTTTCTACCATCTATCGAACATAAAATCTGAGTCCGTATACCCTTGGACTTGGAGTTCTCTATTACCAAAAACCAACATCATATTCTTAGCTCTTCTCAAGCACTTACGGATACATTTCACAGAAGTCTAGTGTTCTTCACCTGGATTCGACTGATATCTGCTCGTGACACTCACAGCATGGGCTATATCAGGTCGTGTACATAACATGGCATACATAAGGCTCTCTATTGCTGAAGCATAAGGGATCTTGCTCATGCGTTCAATCTCCTCAGGTGTGTTGGGACATTTTCTTGAAGAGATGAATGCCATGTCTGAAGGATACCAATTCTCTCTTGGAATTTTCCATGCTAAATCTCTTTAGCACTTCCTCTATGTACATCTTTCGTGAAAGACCTAGCATCCCATTCGGTCTATTTCTATAGACCTTAATTCCTAGGATGAAGGATGCTTCTCCTAGGTCTTTCATGAAGAATTTTTTAGATAACCACATTTTAACTGTGATCAACATGAAAATATCATTCCAATAAGGAAGATATCATCCACGTACAGTACGAGGAAGACAATAGCACTCCCACTGATCTTTTTGAAAACACATGGTTCCTCCTCGTTCTTGATGAAACCAAGCATTAAAACGAGTATTCCAGCTCCGAGATGCTTGCTTAAGTCCATATATGGACCTTTGCAGCTTGCATACTTTGTGATCAACATCACTGGATGTGAAACCTAATGGCTATTCCATATAGATATCTTCCTTAAGGTATCTATTTAAGACGCCATTTTCATGTCCATTTGCCATATTTCATAATCGAAATAAGCTGCAATAGCAAGCAATGTGCGGATGAATTTTAGCATGGCTACTGATGAAAAGGTATCATGATAGTCAATTCTTTTGCGCTGACTATATTCTTTTGCCACTAATCTAGCTTTGAATGTCTCCACATTTCCATCTGCACCAATCTTTCTCTTGTAGATTCATTTACACCCAATAGGTACTATACCTTCAGGTGAATCTACCAAGGTCCATAGTTTAAGTGCATCGAGTCAATTTCTGACTTCATTGCCTCTAACCATTTCTCGGAGTCGATATCCGATATCGCCTCATCATAGGTTTTGGGATCATCATCATGAACCCTATTACCTACGAGGAACATTTTTTTTACTTTCTCTGAAATATACTTAAATACCTCTCAGAGGGACGGAAAACTCTTTCCGATCTACGAGGTGGAGGTAGTGATTGTATTGGCTCAACCTGATTTGGTTCCATAGGATCCTTACCTCGTTGCTCTTGTGAGATTTTCTCCTCGAGCTTGATCTGCTTTTAATGCCACCATCTTGAATAAACTATTTTTCAAGAAAGATGGCATGTCAACTCATAATCACATTGTGGTCTTCTGAAATGTAGAAATAATATCCTAATGACTCTTTAGGATATCCTATGAATCGAGCTCTAAAGGACCTATAGTCTAATTTATCCGCTTGTTGTCTTTTGATATGAGCCGGACAACCTCAAATTCTGAGATGACTCAGACTTGGTTTCTTACCATGCCATATCTCATACGGTGTGGTAGGAACGATTTTAGAAGAAACTCTATTCAGTAAATATATAGCAGTTAACAGACTATGTCCCTAAAGAAAATCAGAAAGGTTTGTGAAGCCCATCATGGATCGGACCATATCTAATAAGGTTCGATTCTTCCGTTCTGAAACCTCATTGAGTTGAGGTGTTCCAGATGGAGTCCATTGAGAGACTATGCCATTTTGCTTGAGATAGTCCAGGAATTTTCGACTAAGGTATTCACCTCGATCTTATCGAAGAACCTTAATCGATTTTCCAATTTGCTTTTCAACTTTATGTCTGAATTCCTTAAACTTTTCAAAGGCTTCAGACTTGTGTCTCATAAGATACACATACCCATACCGAGATAAATCATCGATAAAGGTTATGAAGTAAACAAAGTTGCCTCTAGCCAGCACATCAAATGGGCCGAACACATCAGTATGTACTAGGGCAAGTAGTTCCGTGGCTCTTTCCCCATGTCCTACAAAAGGGAGCTTAGTCATTTTGCCATGAAAACATGATTCACAAATTGGATATGACTCGAAAGTCAACAAACTCAATAGTCCGATTTTCTCCAATTTGTTAACCCTATCTTCTGCTATATGACCTAGCCTTAGGTGCCATAGATACCTATCGTTTGGACTATCCCTAGATCGTTTTGATCTTATGGCATTCACATTTTGCTCGATATTAAAGACAGATACATCAATATGTAACTGGTAGAGACCATTAATAAGAAAACCATTTGCAATTTTATTTCTTTCATAAACAATATTACAATGGTCCTTAAAAAAACTAATTACATAGCCTTCTTGTGCTAAACATGAAACATAAATCAAATTCCTGCTTACAGCAGACATATAATAACAATTCTTAAGTACTAAATCTAAGCCATACGGTAGTCGAAGAGGATAGGCTTCCATGGCCACAGCAGCAATCCTTGCTCTATTTCCGATGCGTAGGATCATCTCACCATCCCTCAGCCTCCTGCAATCCTCAAAACCTGCATGGAAGTGTACAAATGAGCACTAGAACCATAGTCAAGCACCTAACTGGATGCAGAAGAAATCGAAAGGTTAGATTCAATAACGAGCATACCTCCAGAAGGACCTGTCTCCTTATTCTTCAAGGTGGCCAGATATGTAGGACAGTTCTGCTTCCAGTGGTCGTCAGTATTACAATGGAAACACTTTCCTTTGTCAGCGGCCTTCTTCTTCAGCTCTGCCTTCTTTTTCTTTTCACCTTCCATCTGCTTTTTCACAGACTTCTTTCCAAAAGACTTTCTCTTAGAAGTCCATTCCATAACAAGTACTAAGTCTTTAGAACCTTTCATAGAAAGCTCAGCAGTAACCAGCATATTCATAAGCTCGGCCAGAGTATTCTGAAGTTTATGCATATGGTAGTTCATGATGAACTGCCCATACGCATTAGTCAAGGATTGCAAAATTATATCATTCTGTAGATCTTGGTCTAACTTCACTCCGAGCTTCTCAAACTCTTTCAAGTCCTTGATCATCATCAGACAATGATCTTGGACTGACTGTCCATCATGCATTTTAATCTTAAACAATCATTTAGTGACCGATATTTGACCGTGCGACTTTGTTCACCAAACAACTCTTGCAGGTGAGCCAACATTTGGCGGGCAGTCTTGATATCTTCATGTTGGCGCTGAAGCTCATCAGACATCGAGCCCAACATGTAGTATCTAGTCTTATCATCTTCATCCATCCATTTGTCAAGAAACGCTCTCTGTTCAGCGGACGGACGAGCTGGTAAGGTGGGAAGATCTTGATCCAATATATGAGTTAACTTCTCGGAACCCAAAACGATTTTGAAATTCCGAAGCCAATCCTTATAATTGGGTCTGGTCAGTCTATGGGTGTCCAGGATACGGGCTAGTGGGTTGGACGCAGACATTTTTTTTTCCTATAGAGAGTCAAAGTTTTTAGTTAGATTTTGTAATCAAGACTTGACCAATTTGTTTAGGGATTTGATTTTTAAACAAATTAGCTCACTATTTTCTCGGATCCCTGCACTCCCTCTGTAGAGATGCGAAAATCTCCACAATTACTGATTTCTAGTGGATGGTGCAGTTCCACCAACTGACCCATCATCTCATCTAACAGTTATTGGTGATGGATTAATCAATGAGCGAACAACTCTTGTCCAATGATTCTCTAATCATGATGCACTCAAACTTGGTCTCTAATTCATGAACCTCACCGTGTCCAGAATATTGATCCACTCCTTAGTTAAATCAAACCCACCATTTGCATATATTGGATTTCTAATTGGATCTCTCACCATATCCGAAATATTGAGTCCAATCCATCCTCTAGCCCGTAGTATCCAATGCCTAATAGACATGGTTGCGTCTTTCCGGTGCAACTGAACCACTATGATCAGTCGAGAACAATCAACCTCGAAAAGGACCACATCTACAATGGTGGAAGACCTTAGAATTAATCTTTTCTTAGAGAGATTTGATTTAGATCTCTTTAAATTTGACTTGACATAGCCATAACCATTATGACTAACCTAATGGCATGGATTAACTCGTATTATTAGCCACCTTAGATCAGGACTGTACCGACAAATATGGCCAGGTAAGTGAGACCGGTGGAAGGGATATGCCATTAACTCGACAAGAACGCATTTGAGTCAAGTAGCTCCCAATTAAAAACCAATCGATCGTATCTGCAAAACTTACCTTAGACACCAAATTATTGAGCTAGAACCAATCGGGTTAGCCTACAATCCAGACTCTAACGACTGAGCCTAATTAGGTCTTAACTTGATCGATCACTCATGTGACTCAACCTTGACTCAGACTTAATCCTATTATCTGATCAATTTAAGTACTCTTGATCCCACCTAACCACTCTTGATTCGGTTTGATCAACCGCTAGACCTAATTGAGCTACCCAAGCCCGAACTCAATTTTATGAATGTCTTAGATCTGAAAATTTTTAATTTTTAGATCTAATATATTTTATAATCTTAATTTTTAATTAAGTTTAGGATTCATAAACAAAACATGTATATAAAATCCTAGAGTTTCAGGATCTAGGATTTTGCAGAAAATAAGTTTTTGATTTCTGATTAAGGACGAACGCGCAGCACCCCTATACACCATAAGAACATCCCATCGAATGGGAGGAGAGGGCCTTTAAACCCTACTTCGTTCTTATGACCGAACGGCCAAGGGGAACGCCTTAATCAGAAATATGATAAATCTACAAAATTAGTTAGATCTACATCATATATCATATATATAAAAATTGATCTAACTAAAAACATGTTTTGCATACATCTCATGTATCATATCATGTATGTTTTCAGATCTAAATTATCTTATAAACATCTAAAAAAATAAAATTTAAATTTGATCATATCAAATTAAAATTTATTCTAGATAATTTTGTAGAACTATTCTACAACTAGTCTAAACATGCATCTATCATATCTCATATGAACAAATTAAATAAATTTATTTTTTATTTTCTAGATCTAATTATAACATTTACAATATCAAAAAACAATAAATAAATAGATCTAAAAATCATAATTAATCAAATTAAAATTATGATCATGCTAGACTATACATAGAACAATTCCATTCCTAGTCTAGTCACATCTCATACATCTTAGATCTAGATTATTTAATTTTTAATTTTCTGATTTCAAATCTAATCACATCTAATGTGACATCTGAAATCATCTAATTATCATATCAAAAATAAATTAAAATCAGATCTAATGAATTATGGAACCTGGCTCTAATACCAGTTGAAGGAAAAAGCCCTGTTTTCTGGATCAGGTTCGTTCAGATCTGATTGGATCAAGAGGGATATTTCAAAAATTTTTTCTCTGAGATCCTAATCAGATTTGAGACTCCTCATATCTGATCTTATTGATCTGATAATAAAATAAAATAAAAATTAAATCTAATTTAATTACCTTTGTTTTGGGTAATCCAGTTACCCTGTGATGATCCCAATATTTGCCTGAGGTTTTGGATGTAGCCACGCAAGCGCCTGGCCTCTACCGATATCCACTCAGACAGGATCTGGAGATCTTCTCCTTCTCAATCAATCCTCCAAAAATCAGATCTAGATCTGATCTTGAAGATCTTCAAAATTACTTTTGAAGAACAACCGTTGTCTCTTGCAGCAGTACTGCCTTCTTCCTTTCTTGATGCCTTTCACTTGTTTGGATCGCACCTTGTTTGTGCCCAAAAGCCCTTGGGCGTGGAGAGGAGAGAGAGGACCAGAGGGTGGCATGGAGGGAGAGAGGCTATGTGGCGTGGGCTAAAGGCAAAAGCATTGCAAAAGCATTAAATTCTAGGCGCAGATAGGGTTTATATAAACCCTACTGCGCCATGCAATGCCACATTATCCTAACCAATCACGGCCCTTTGTGCAATCAGATCTAAATCTGATTGGTGGGATGATATCATCTGATCCAATCAGATGAGAGACCCTCAAAACCCTCCTAAGGTAGCACCAAGACTTGGTCAAATAAGACTTCTTGATGCCATACAGTTTAATCCCCTAAAGCAACCTGGACAGATGGGACTCCATCTTTTATCCTCATAAGGTGCATGCCTAGGGAGGCGTGCGCCCCTTCCTGTTTGCTTTTTAGCAGAAGGACAAGTCCCCAGATACTCTCCTATGGGTGCATGACACATAGGCAGATGTCTAAATGTCCAGAGTCAACATTTGACCAATATCCGAAAATAGGAATTAGCAGGTGACCGAAAATGATAGATGTTGTTTTAAATTTATCTCATAAATTAAGACAATCCTTTTCTGACCTGAACAAGCTCCAATCAGACCAAGTAAAGATTTCTGAGTGAACCCAAAAACATTTGGCTCAGTCGTGACAAGCTTTAATGATTGTTAAAGAAGAACATTAGGCTCAATCTTGTGCTAGCATAATTTTATTGAATTAATTGAATCTTATTCAAATCAATTGAATTAGGTTAGTCCAATTGATGACATCCAGATCCAAACCCTTGTTTGTGTGACCCAGTTAGGTTCAGTTCCGTATGGTAATGGGATATGTCGCGATCTCTATCATCGACATCATCGAAACACCTTTCGATGGATCAGAACTTTTCTGATTTAGATAACCAGTATGATCGCTCATCCAAATCATTCTAATTGCTCCTAAAATCTACCAGTGACACCTAGCAGCATATGGTGGTAACCCATCAGAACTGAAAACGAACCTCTCGGTGCAGTTAACTGTGTGATTAAGTTCCTCTATCTTGAGCCCCGACCAGATTAGGGTTAAGGTGATCTCGTCAAAACCTAATTTCCGTCATATAAATTAATCATTCGATTCAAGTCCAATGTGAAAACTCTAATAGAAACTCTTTCTATTATTTCACTTTGTCATGGCCATGGGCTTATGGACTTGATTCTCATGATCATCATAGGGCTACTCATCTACCGAGGTAGATAGATCTCCTATTGGTGCAATCCAATTCCTACAATGAACATGCTATAGCCAACATATACCTCAGGATTCCGAATGGCTAGAAGACCGAGTTATGGTGTAGTCAAACTATAACACCCTCAAGGTGAACTGCCGATGCACCTTAGGTCAAAGAACTAGACACACCACTGCAGCTTCGAGCCAGTCATCGACGAGAAGGTAGACTTCCTTATGACTGCTCGAGGTGGTCACGCTCAGTGCTCTCGTTCTCTAATGAGTACCTGTACTCTCGCTCCGGTGTCTCTACACCGTAGATTTAAGACTCTTCTATCCAAAAGAAGCGATCATACACCAACCTTCCGAATTAATCACCATCCTCATGATGATCCTACGGTTGAAAGCATTTTATGAGTTAATAATGAAAATTCATGTCTTAAATTTTCAACTCTTGAAAATATGAACTATCATTACCATTAACTCAAGAGATGTATCACAGACACTTTCAAATACACACTGTGATAGAAAATAATCCATTTTATTATTTATAGTTAAAATTATAATTTTTATCCTTAGAAGTGTATTACAAGTGTCAACCAATCTGGCTTATAGGGCAGTATGCTGAGGCATAAGCGAGAAAAAGCAAACCAAAATGTGGAATGAATGTTAAGGAGAGGCTTAATAAAATAGAAATCTGAATATAGAAAGGGAGAACAAGAATCACTTGACATAAAAAAGACAAAAATAAATGAAATATACAAAACAGAAAACACAAAAATATAAAAAGAAAATTAAATAAATTATAAATAAAACTAAAATAAAAAGGAGGAAATGTTCAATAAATGCACCTGATCCCATCAAGCATTGATATAATGGAAATTATTCATTTACCAACTTGTGTATGTGAACTGTTAAATGAACTCATGTATTTTATTAACTTACCTCTTTCATGTATGACCTTATCTGTGGAAGAAAATCAGGAAGGTGAACATGTAAAAGAACAGGCATATTTTGAGGAAAGGCTTAATAAAATAGAAATCTGAATATAGAAAGGAACAAGAATAACTGTACATAAAAAAGATAAAAATAAACAGAATGTATACAAATCAAAAAACACATAAAAATATAAAAATTAAATTAAATAAATTATAAATAAAAACTGAAATAAAAAGGAGGAAATATTCAATAAATGGACCTGATCCCATCAAGCATTGATATAATGGAAATTATTCATTTACCAACTTGTGTATGTGAACCGTTGAACTCATGTATTTTATTAACTTACCTCTTTTATATATAACCTTCTCTATGGAAGAAAATCAGGAAGGTGAACATGTAAATAAGGGGCATACATCACTAAATCTCATACAAATTTAGTAAAGGAGAAATTGATATTGATTGCTGGACATATTTTTTTGCTAAACAACTTGAACATGGACACACTACACAGAGTAAGGGGGGAGGAAGGGAGAGTTTAAGGTGGAGTTTTAAGTTGAAGAAAGTGGGTTGAAGATTATTATGAGTGGGCGCTAAAAGAAGAAGTTGATATGAAAAGAGGGAGGCAAACATAAACTTGTCTCTAGAGAGAAATTTTAGGTAGAGTTTTTGAAGGAAAATCTAGTTTTCCTACCGCAGGATCGATATGATCTAATCAGATCTAAAGCGAAATTTAAAATTTTTTCTTACGATCCGATCAGATCTGAGAACTCTCAAATCTAATTGGAAATAAAAATAAAAATTAAAACAGTAACATCTAATGTTACCTGATTGGGTAACCGTTTACCCGCTGTGATAATCTGACGAATGATCCAAGGTTCTGATTGAGCCGCGCACGTGCCCGACCTCTACCGAAGTCCACTTAGGTCGGATCTGAATGCCCTATCCTTCTGGATCTGATCTCAATAGATCAGATCTGGAATTAATCTGTAGAGCCTTCAAACAGAACTTCGATGGCAGCACATTCGTCTCTTGATCGGATCTTCCTGACTTATCTTTGCGCCAACAACTCTCAACACTTGATGCTATTTTTGCCCAACCTTTTGGGCGTGGAGAAGAGGGAGAAGAGCAGAGGAGGGAGGTGTGGAGATGGAGAAAGGGGCAGCCTTTGGATGTGGGATAACTAGTGGCATGAGAAACCCTAGGCGCGGTCTTTAAATAGATCCCTGCACCACCCTTTGAGTCCTTGAGCTTCAAGCAACTAATTTGCTTGAAGTACTTGGACTCTAATATGATCTCCACGCATAACACCATATCTCAATCTGGTTTTGTCGCCCGAAACACCATAAGAATGTCGCCAATAATGGATAATGATCAAGGCTTGGCGTAGAGGTTTAATCTTTCTAGAGTTTGATCCAAATCAAACTCTTTGACCTAGTCAAATCCCATTTGAATGGGGCGCTTCCGCCTTATCCATATGGGGTGCACGACCAAAGGGGATGTGCGCCCTTCTCTCCACGCAAATCAGCCTGGGGCGTGCCCCCCTAGAAAATCTCCAAGGGGCACACACCCCTTGACCATCAATTTCTGCAAAAGCAGGTCTTGTCCTGTTCCTATCTGATGGGATTAAGACAAGCCTTAAAATGATCAGGACAAGCCTCGATCTGACCTGGACAAGCTCCAATCAGACCTGGAAAAACCCATACAGGGTTCCCGGATGAGCCAAATCAAATTTGACTTAGTCAAGACGAATCAAAAAGACGACAGAAGGAGAAAGTTAGATTCAATCATGTGCTAGCATGATTTTCTTGAACATGATTGGATCTAATCCAAATCAATCAAACTGGGTTAATCCAATTGATGACATCCAGACCCAAACTCTTATTTGTGAGATCCAGTGAGGTTTAGTTCTATATGGTAATGAGATATGTTGCGATCTTCATCATCGAAATATCTTTCGATAGATCAGATCTCTTCTGATTCATCCAATTAGAATCGTCGATCATCAAGATAATTCAAATTGATCCCAAAATCCACCAGTGACACCTAGCAATATATGATGGCAATCCATCAGAACCGAATACGAACCTCTCGGTGCAGCTACCTATGTGATTAGATTCCTCTATCATGAGCCCCGACAGGATCAAGGTCAAGGTGAACTCGTCAGACCTAACACCCGTCATATGAATAAACCATTTGATTCGAGTCCGATGTGAAAACTTAATAGAAACTCTTTTCTATTAATTCACACTGCCATGGCCATGGGCTTAAGGACTCGATCTCATGATCATCATAGGGCTACTCCTTTACCGAGGTTGATAGATCCTCTATTAGTGCGATCCAATTCCTACAATGAATATATTATAGCCAACATACACCTCAGGATTCCGAATGACTAGAAGATCGAGTTATAGTATAGTCAAACTATAACACACTCAAGGTGAACTGCCGATGTACCTTAAGTCAAAGAACCAGACATACAACTGCAGCATTGAGCTAGTCATCGACGAGAAAATAGACTTTCTTATGACTGCTCGAGATGGTCACGCTCAGTGCCCTTATTCTCAACAAGTACCCATACTCTCGCTCCGGTGTCTCCACACCGTAGACTCAAGACTCATCTACCCTAAGAAAGCGATCGTACACCGATCTTCCGGATCGATCACCATCCTCGTGATGATCCTACAATCGGGAGTAGTTTATGAGTTAATTATGATTACACGTGCCTTAAATTTTCAACTCTTGAGAATATGTTATCATGCCCGTTAACTCGATGGATGTATCACAGATACTTTAAATACACAATGTGATAGAAATAACCCTTTTATTAATTTTTTTTAAGTTGAAATTACAAAAATGCCCCTAGAAAGTATTTTACAAAGTGTCGGCCAATCCGACTTCTAGAGCACTCATCTAACAGTTTTATATTCCAAAAAGATGATTGCAGATTATAAAAAGTGGGTGGGTGACATTAGAGAGGGGAGACTCGGGGGGAGGAGGGGGGGGGTGCGCAGGGGCGGGGTGGTTTGGGGTTGGGAGGGGGAGGACACAAGAAGTTTGGGGAAGCAAAAAGGAAATGATTGCAGTGATTGATGAGAAAGACATGCATGAATGAGATCTCCCAACGAATTCCAGGTAATTTGCTAAGAAAATGTAACAGATGACATATTCCTGGAAAATATTCACAAATTTAAAACTCAAATTTTAAATTATATAGTAAAGAAAAAAGGCCACAAGTCCTACTCCTCTTTTATACTTTCTTCCTTATTCTTCTTTACTTCTTAGTTTATTGTGAGAAAATACTACAGTTGGTTAGCAGTTGACTGGTACAAATCAAATCCAGAAAAACAAAAGGAGCTGGACCCATTTCTACTACAGAATTCCTCTCAGCTTATATTCTTAATTAAATTCTGAAGGTTTTTTTATTATTAATTAAGTCCTGAAGATCTTTTGCAGTATTAACTGTTGTTTGTAAGTTGATTCCAACTACTCTAAATCCGAACCACTTCAGTCACCATTCAACATTCCAAACAATCACTACATTAAAATATCCATCGTGCTTCAGAAGCTTGAATATCCACATATAAATGCATTCTGGGACAATATGGAGCCAGGTGGGTTGGATTGCAGAATTTTATCAACAGCAATGGCTGGAAATTGGGAAGCAATTTGATCATGGAAAGCCTGATGCTAGAAACTAGAAAGAAGCTAAGGCTTATATAGACTAGAAATTAACACTGAATTGAATTCTGTGTATTTCCACAAGACAACCCAAAGATCTTACTTGGCTCGCCTGCTACTTGCACTAGTTTCTTGGATCGGCAGAAACTTTCTAAAATGAAGTCCCTGTATATTTCCACCATACACAAGATGGTACAAACATGCAGCATTTTTGTCTACAGTATGAAGATTGATGCTGGTCCAGAAATACACCATTACAACCAAACATAGACAGAATCTGAATTCCAGGGCAAATGTATCTGGAGTCTGAACTTCGGCAGCACCAAGATAGCCTCTAAGTAAAACATTGGTTCACTCTGTTTCCTAGTATCCATAAATGCAAGTACAACCGCATATCTAAGATAGACATTGGTTCAGCTAATGCTCTACCAGTCAGTGCAGTTGATTAGCAACATAAAACATATAGTGATGTCTGTGAGTGTGTATTATTTAGGTGTGCACATGTCGTGATTCCATTCCTACCATGAATGTATGCATATCCATTTGTGTATGCATGGATGCAGGATGGAATACATTCTTGACAAACTAAAGTATTAACATACTGAATTTTAATTAGCAATTTATATGACAGCTCAAAAGAAAATGTCTCAGTTGAATGTCTGGAAGCCTTCAGTTCCATATTGTATGGAGTGATTAAGCTATGCTCGAATCAACATATACAGTCTCATTAACTAGTGGCAGGAGTATATGTAATGTAGATATGTGAAAACTTAATCTGCTTAGTTGATTAGCCAGTTTCCAGTACATAACAAAAAGAATTGATAAGATATGGCACAAAATAGAATGTAAAGAAGTAACCAGAAAACTATGGAGCAATAGGAACTTCAAGCAAAAGCAAAACCTCAAAATGAAGCATAATTAATAATCTAATGCAGACAATAGACAAACACATGTGGCTAATCAAGGAGATGACAATACCATCTCACTTCCATAGTACTGCACTATATTCTGATGATGTAACCGGCTCAATAAAGATATTTCCTGTCAAAATAAACCAACAAGCAGAAACAAAATTTCTTACCAAAAAGTAAAGAAACAACATAAATTCTACATATGCTGCAGCACAAACTAGTAAGATTTTCTCTCTTTTTTTTAAAAAAAGAAAATACTCACTTGCCCCAATTGCTTTGTGCTTTCTTTTGATTTAGGATCATCCATGAAGAGGGTAACCTCCTTCATTGCACACATTTCACCACTCTCACTAGATTAAAATAAATACAGAAAAGTAAGTCATCACAGAAGATGAGCTAAAGCAATTAACAAAGGAAAAGATTGAGAAACATCACGGATGACTATCTCTATTACTAAAAGGATCTCAGAAATTATTTAAGTCAATTTGGAAAGTGAAAATGATATAAAGATTTGCTTTAAATCTAAATCGTTGTTTAATAAACAACTAATCATATGTCAGTATCCATATTGGCCTCATAAATCTTGTTTTGCCATTCAATTTCATACAGGATGATGTTTCCATCATAGGCAGAAGTTCTAAATCATCTATGGCCAACTGTCTAAACTCTAAAGAGTTCTCTTTAACTTGATCCTTTGATCCAGTCATTCATCACCACCACTATTTATTGAGCAAAATGTCAATCACAATAATAAAACTAAAACAGGAAATAGACCCAATGTGGTTAAGAGAAGGTTGGTGGATTTAATTTACATGAAGGTGAAATTTTGTGTACAGCAAATTTTGTAGTCTACAATACAAAAATTTCCTGTATAATCAATGTCTTTTCTGTTTTTCCTTCTCTACATCATAATTATTCGCCTTTCTCTGCTAAGTATATTAATTCTACCTTTTTTATTTTTAATTATATTTCCGAATACAATATCATTTTATATATGAATCTATGCATAACTGCAAAGCAAGCAGGCATGTAAAAGTAGGTTATCGTAAGATTTCCTTATAAGCTGTCTGACAATTTTAGCCAAAGGAACAATAACATTTTTGACAAGTTTAACCATGTGCATGCAAGTATTAATAATAGAGGCAGTGCTACTTCCACCATAAGAGTAAAAATAAGCATGAAAATCCTTGATGAAAAATGAAAACAACATAGGCACCTGTTAAAACCAACATAAACATGTCCAAATGTGCCACGCCCAATCAACTTTCCCTTCTTCCACCGTGATCCAGGGCTTGTGGAATTCTCTGTCCTTCCAGGACTTCGAGGTATTGAGGGAGGAGTATTTAATGTTGAGTTGTTTGGAGGAAAAGGAGAACTGGAAATATTTATTGGGGGTAGTGGCAGCCGGTGGCTTTGCTTCTTCCCCTCATCATTCCTGCTTGTAGGTGATCCTGGTGGTGTTCCCCCAGCACGTGGATGCAGTGGAGAGACAGTTCCACTCTGTATCCTAGAGCTAGGACCAGGACTTGTCATTCTTGGGCTAGGTATAGGAGAACACTCTGGGCTACCCCTGCTGTGCTGCCAGAATAACTGCCCTAACATATCTCCTCCCATCGAATTGTGCCCGGAGGTCTGACCAGAGCCTGGACTGGAGCACTGGCCAGATCCAAGAAAAGTGACATCTGTATGAGGTTTCGCTGCCCAAAAAGCTGAGGTGGGAATCTGCTCAGGGCATACAATTCTCATAGGACTTCTAGAAGGACTTGACATTGAACTATCTGGGGCACTTCCCAGTGCACCATGTGAAGGAACATGGATATTGGAATGGTTCAGTGCACCTCGGTTGGGTGACGTTGAAAAAATTTGGTTAGTGAAAAACAAATTTGTTGGCTTCGTCGTCTCTCTCAAGTTCTTTTGAGTGACTACAGGAGACCGAGCTTTATGCACCACACTTCAAACAGACACAATAAAAAAAGGGGTAAGGGTAAGCATTATAATGAATTTACAATATACTCAAATTCAAGATTAGCAGCACATCACATAATTTCCATCAAACTACCAGGAAATTACCTGGACTGGTTGTTAGCAATAGCTCTGTTTCCATTTTCAAAATCATTTCCTACAGGGCTCTGAAGTTGAGAATCAGCTGGGTCATCACTGTCAATGGAGCAGTTACTAGAAAGTGAACCAGTAGCCAAATCTCCATCCACATCACTAAGATCTGGCCTTTTTGTATTGTGATTAGGTCTGGGAAGTGGTAAATGCAGCTGCTGTCTGCCACCTTCCAACACTTGCTTTGATGTACTGACTTCTGAGGAGGTGCGTGTAATGCCTGAGCGCAGGCCAGGGAGAGGAAGTGGTTGGGCATGTGGCCTATCTGCAAAACTTTGACAACGTGATACTTGTGTGGAGGGTGATGTTGACTGTGATTCTGCTCTTGATCTGGACCCCTTCTCAGAGTTTATATCACTACCATGTCTTTGAGTCCCTCCTGATTTCACATGACTCTTTTGATCAGTTGGATTTATAAGTCGATGAAATGTATCAACGAAATTCTCCCTTGTTGTCTTCTTCTTCACATCTTTAGAGGAAGATTTCCGCCACCATGAAGGCATTTTAAAGATGGAAAGAACACTTATTGCAGCTATTTTATAATACTAATCATAACCATGGCTCTCGAATCAAGTGGAGAAGAAACTCTTGTATTCATTCAAAACAATAGCCTCTACGCTCAATAGTAGCATTCACAAGAAAAAGGACCGACAAATGATGAAGCCCAGCCAACAGATACCAAAATTGAAGGAGCTGACTTTCTTAACCTGAATAAAAAGGCATCACTAGTAAGGCCACACAATATTATTCATAAAAGATCATCAAAGAATGTATCATTCTAGGCTGCCAAAAACGATTGCCACCTTGTACAAATCTCAAATGTTTCCTCTAGAGGAGAATTAATAAAAGAATTTAGATGAAAGGATCAATATTGACTGCAACATCATACTGGGACAGCCTATGCTATCTGGTGTTGAACTAACTCCAAATTTTAAGATACAAATGATATTTGAAAAGGCTATATTAATAGGTTTTCTGCATATAAACCACCCTTTTATACATTAATTATGTCTAAAGATATCCATCTTTTACATATTTGTACGTTAAGGCCTCCTTCATCCAATGAATACCCCAATAGGACTCCAATTTACCATCACAAGCCAAAGAAGAATAATCCCATGCTTCTCATCACTCGCCCTTTAAAACATCTAGATAGTGAGCCACTCATGCTTCTTGACACTGTAGTTGTCCGGTTGGAGATTTTGGGCACAGCCATTGGCAAAATTAAGATATTGATTCTATCTCAAATCTGGATCAAAGTATTAAAGAGGAGTGTAACACGCTAACTAGAAGCTCGAAACATCAAAGAATCGAGTGAGAGCAAGAATAGGAAGAAATGTTGTTAAAATTCCACAGTAACTAATGGAAAGTAATTTTGAGGCCTTGAACAATTCCTAAGGAATGGGATTTCTTGATCTCCAAATATGGAGAGGAGTCTCTGTATACAATTAATCCACAAAGGAGCAGCCATATGCAAAAAAAATCATAAATATGAGTAGTCATGGTTAATTTTGTACATTCAACAAACTTGAACCATTCATAGCATGATCGATAATAATATCTATAAGTCCTTTTTCCTTTATTTTCATTATCTCTGAGATTTCTTCTGTTATCTAAGAAGAAAGTCCTACCTTGGTTTATCAAGGCAGCTAGGGCATCCCTAGTCAATAGGGATCCTAAATGCCTAGGCACCTAGGAAAACCGTCTAGTAACTTAGGCAATCCATCTTTCAAAACAGCAAGAAAACACATAAAAGGACTAAAATAACTAAATTAACCTCTCTTTTTTAAAAAGAAATTTATGCATATGAATAACCACATACATCATTATAGCACGAAGGGAGTTAAGACTAATAGTTAAACCTTCAGACTAAAATTCAAACCATGACATGATTTCATCACATATTAATCAACCAAGTCAAATATAAGCAAATTGTTGAAAGCTAAATCAAAAATTTGAAAAGTCCAAGGGGGAAAAACCTAAAGCTCATTAGTCATAATTGAAATCTCATGTTTACATTTTGAAATAGAAAAAGGATTGCAATAAAGAGGAAAATAGGGAACAAACAGAAAAAACAAAGGAGGAGTCAAAAAAAAACAGAAAATAGAATGATGGGGCTGAAAGCAGAAGAAAAGGAAGGATCTTTCAATGAGAAGGGGAAGAAGAGGAATAGTGTGAGAAAAGAAAAGAAATAAAAACAAAAGAGTACATATATGGGGGGAAAGAAAAAAAAGTTTAGGGAGATGTTGGGTGAGCAAACGTTAGCCTCTTGTTGGTGGAGCATATAGAGCACAACTCACTTACCAATAGATCGAGAGATGAGGGCGGCGTCAAGTTGGAAGGGATGGGGAAAGGAATGAACAAAGTTAATTACGCTTCTACTTTATTAAAAATAAATCTATTTTAGTCATAATCGGGAATGTAAGGTTAAAACAGAGTATATATGATGTAAAACAAAAAGAAAATAAAAAAAAAACAAAAATTAAAAAAAAAAATCAAAAGAAAAACAAAGATTCAAAGCCTGAAATTTCAGAATTTCAATTGATCAATCATTCAAGTCTATTGTTCTCCACACAGGTGTAGCCTTTAAATAGAGAAACAAAAAGCAACCTAACAAAAGTCTAATTCCTAACTTGAACCCTAATAGAACTCTTCTTATAGAGTCCGAACAAGATTAAAAATCCTAATAAAATAAAATAACCTAAATAAACCTATAAAAATTAAACCCATAAAAATAAATTAAGATTAGGATTTAGCGATGCTTTCTTCTGGAATACGTGCGCAATCCCTAATTCCTATCATTCCCTCATGGCTGGAAAGAACTCGACCCTGACGAGGAATTGATGTAATCTTCTAAAATATCTGGATCAATACGTTGTAGTTCTTTCTCGAAAATCCAAGTAGCATCTGAGTCTGGACGGTCATGCCATTTGATCAAAAATCTTCGAAATCCTCCATCAGCAGAAAAAACAATCTCATCTGTAATAATACTCTCAATGCAATCTGGCGAGCCGAAGGAAGTAACGGAAGAAACGAAACCGGCACTGAAAGAGGAACGTGATCCTTGCTATCACCTGCATGCATAGTAGAAGGCTTGAATGTGCCTCGATAAGGTAGCAAGTCCTCAATATTGAAAATTGGACTAAATTTTAAATCAGGAGGTAATATGCATTAGGCCTAAGTTTATAAAGAATACGAAATGGACCAGTGGCTCGGACATGTAACTTTTTGAATAAATTTAGAAGATAATGTTTATGACGAATACGAATCTTCACATAGTCATCCTTGTTAAACTTCATTATTCTATGGTAAGCATTATCAACAAGTTTATATTTTTCATTACTCATAACAATCTTTTTTCCAATGTGTTTAGTAAAAAAAGTGGTAGATTCAGAAGTACGGTTAGTTATAGGTAAGAAAACAAGTTCAATAGGTTGACATGGATTGAAGCCATAAATAATTTCAAAAGAACTTTTACTAGTAAACCTATTTACTGAATTATTATAGATAATTTTCGCTGTAGGCAATGACAAATCCCACGTCCTAAGTTTATTACCAACTGATACCTAAGTAATTTACTACGATTACTATTCACAACCTCTGTTTGACCATTAATCTGTAGATGAAAGGATGAAGAAAAATTTAAATTTATCCCAAATAGTTTCCAAAGGATTTTTCAGAAATAACTCATAAATTTGATATTGTGATCAAATATTATGGAAGAAGGTAAATCATGAAGTCGAACGACTTCCTTAAAGAACAACTTTGCAATAAAAGAAGCATCAAAATTCTTTTGACAAGGAAAGAAATGTGCTAATTAATCAACAACTAGAACTATGGTCTTCTTTATTATCTAGTTTCTTATTTTCTTATGCTCCTTAGGATTCAACCTATAATATGGAAAATTAAATATCTGTGACTTTGGGACTAAATCAATAGCATGTTGGATATCACACATGGGAGGTAGGTCATCGAGTATGTTTTTTGGATTACATCCTTGAATTCTTCTTTTAATTGCTCAATTTTGGAAGGTGGATTATCTTGGGAGTCTGAGGTCAGTTGAATATCATTCCTAGGAAGGACAACTAATATTGTTCTAGATTCTCAATTTTCTTTTCAAATTCTTTATGAGTCAAAATGTGATAACTTTTCTGATTAGGAGTTTGAAAAGAATTCTTATCTTTTTTAACAGGTCGGGATCTGCTAGGTTTGATAGGATTTAACCTACCATCATAAGAGGCTACTTCAATCTTAACCCTTTTTAGTGATTCTTCTAAATCTTCATGTCTATTCGGATATGCTCTATATTGTTGTCCTTAAGGTCTAAAGTGTCCAAGATTTCGTGCATACCTAGTAGGCTGCCTAGAATTTCTAAATATGAAAGATGATGGCTCTACTTCTCTTTCATAGTCTTCTCTATCATACTCATCTATCCTATGATAATGAGAACCCTCAAAATTGTATATGGAGTGGTGAATAATCGGAGGAGCTATTGTATAGATCGGAGGTGCCTGACTAGCATACATGAAATGACTCTGGCCATCAGTATATTTAAAATTTCATGAAGGAGATCGATAAATAGATTGATTACCAGAAAAATCTTCTAGAGGTTGTTTGCTTATTCTTGACTCTCTTAGGGATAATTGGTGTTCTATCTCCTGATCTATGAGATTTGTTATGTCTATACGGCTATTTATTTGATTAGCACGAAACTCACTAATCTCAGAGTGAAGTCAGCCTAATGACTGACAGATTTGGTTTAAATTTTCTTAAAGGGCTGTTTGGATATTTTTGACAGTTTTCAGTTCTTTTTCAATTGCAATTTATGCATCTTTTAAATTACCAATAGTCATAATAAGAAAAAAAATAAATTTTATATGTATTTAAAATTTTAAATTATGATGCTCACAATAAAAATTATAAAATCCAACTTAATGTCTATATTTCTAGTTCGTATAATAGCAAGATATGTGGGTATTTGATGTGTACAATAGCAAATATGTGGAGGAAAATATAAAACAAAACTAAGGCCTAAGCAATTTAAACTACCTAAAGATTAAAAAAAATCCAAAATTAATGAAGAAATTGTACCTTTCATCTTGTGATGTAGGTTGAAGACAATTTTTTTTGTTTTTTTGTTTTTGTTTTTGTTTTTTTAGGGTATGTGGACCGGATCTACGGACCAGGTGGTCTATAGACCACGATGGAGGGCCTCTGCTCTCTATTTTTTTGGTTCGCAGTAGTAGGCGGGCTTTGGCGGAGGGTGCTGGATGCCGGCGACTGGCGACGGAAGGAAGGCCTTCGGACCTCTGGTGAGGGCTTGGTCGGACTCCGACGAGGCGATAGAAAAGAAAAGGAGAGGAGGACAGAGCCTCTACCCCGATTGCAACTCCTGTGGGAAATTGGAAGGGGGTACGAAGCCAACGACGATGAGGGCGTCAGCGACGGCTGGGAAGGAGGGTTTGGCGGCGACTGACAGCGGAGATCGCGACAACGGACGGGAAGAGGGAAGAGGGGAGAGGTGACGAGCACTCGCGGTTGGTTGGTGGCAAAGATGGAGTCCACGGCGAGCGACGGCTGACCGGGGTGGCGGAAAGGGCCGATGATGCAGCGGCGATGGTCGACAGCAACGAAGGCGATGGCGCAGTCACGATTTGGCAGAGAAGAAGCCGAGGGCTCGGTCGGTCGAAAGGTTCCTGGAACGGTGCTGAGGCTTGTCGATCAACGACTAGCTGCGAGAAGGGGAAAGGTGATCGATTCGAGCCTCTCACTCGATTGAAACTCCCGATGGAGATCGGAAGGAAGAACTCGACGTCGGCGAGGAGGCATTAACGACGGTAGTCGGCCGACGATGGACGAGGGCGGAAGATGACGTCAATAGCAAGCTGGAAGGATGGAGGATGGCGACGGCGTTGATCGATGGTCGTTTGGAGCTATGGGAACCGGATCGAAACTGGGACATGGGAAGATTTTGATCTTCAACTACTCCCAACCCCCTAGCCGATCGGAACCCTTCGGGGAAGATCGGAAAAGGAGTTGACGTCGGGCGCGACGGGATGTCGCTGATGACGGGGAGGCGGCAGTTGGGTCGAAGTCGATGTCGAAGAAGGGAGCGCGGTTGGAGAAGCGTAGGTTGTCGTCGGTGGAGGCGGCGATGTTGGCGAGGGAAGCAACAATGGGGAGAGGTGCGACTCGAAAGAAAGAAAGAAAGACAGCGAGAGGGAGACCGAGAGGGGAACGAAAAGTCGGGAAAGATGAATTTTTTTTTTTGGTTGATCGCGATGGAAAAGAGAAAGAGAGAGACGATGGGAAGGAAGAGACGGGAGGATGATGCCGATTTCTTCAAGCCGAAAGAGATGAATCACCGTGAAGCCGGAAAAAAGATGGAGATTGAAACCGTGAAGCTCTGATACCAAATTGATGTAAAACAAAAAGAAAATAAAAAAATAAAAATAAAAATTAAAATTAAAAAAAATTCAAAAAAAAATAAAGATTCAAAGCCTGAAATTTCAGGATTTCAATTGATCAATCATTCAAGTCTATTGTTCTCAATACAAGTGCAGCCTTTAAATAGAGAAACAATAGGCAACCTAACAAAAGTCTAATTCTTGAATTGAATCCTAACAGAACTCTTCTTACAGAGTCCGAACAAGATTAAAAGTTCTAATCAAATAAAATAACCTAAATAGACTCACAAAAATTAAACCCACAAAAATAAATTAGGGTTAGGGTTTAGCGACGCTTTCTTCTCGAATACGTATGCAATCCCTGATTCGTATCAATATATATCTTATAATATAGCAGTAACTGGACTCATAGTCCCACATTAACTAATAAAAGGGGTGCCACATGCCACATGGGTACTTTAACCTAGTCTAGTCCTCCTTCCAACAGCTTAAGCTTTTGGGTTGCAAGTCCATGACAAGTGCTATCAAAGGCCCATTGTGCGTCATCACCTTTATTAGTCATATGGGTCTCTTATTAAGGGTTAATAGGGTCGTGGAAGACCCAGTTAGGTTGAGTAGGGCCCAAGCCATGGGTGCCCCCCCCCACCCTCCCATGTCGGAGCTGACCATGATGATCGCATCATGAGGTTGGGTGGGGAAGATTGTCATAGTCCCACATTTACTAATAAAAAGGATGCCACATAGGTCTATTAACATGGGCTGATCATACTCCCACAGCTTAAGATCTTGGGATGTGAGTCCATGACACAAGTTAGCCACTATCTAGTACCTAGGCAGCCTACTATCTCTAGGTGACTAGGCAAACCACCTAGCAGCCTTGGTGGTGTTTTTTTTGACAATACAGGTCCTAGCACATTGTCTTTCCTTTTGTTTTAACTTTTATTTTTGTTTATTTTCTTTTTAAATATGTATCTGTTTTTTGAGAAGTCAAATTGTTATAGCACTATTGCATATTCAGGAAAATTACCTAATTCAGCTTTTCTTTTTTCTTTTTATATTTTATCTTCTAAAATATAATTGTACAATATTATAATATGATATACATTTATCAAACATCCAAACATACATGGCTGTTTGCTAGTACGCATTACACAAAAACTTGAACTGTAAGATGATTGTGGCATCATTGAATAAACTAAGAAGATATTTCACCTTCTTTAGAAACCCAGTTATAGTTTTGTTTTATACGTTCCTTTGAGTTTATGGAAAGCAAGCTATACTCAATATAGCATACTATAACTATCACATATGGGTATTAATGGGTTATGGAGGCATCAAAAATTAATGGGTTATCTGTCATTAACCAGTCAGCTGATCCACACGCAACTATTCCTTTCTTTCCTCTTCCATTTGGTACCAGGCTAATTAGGAATCATTACAGACAAAATTCATTCTATGATACCTATAACAATCAGCCTCCCCTGGTCCACTTTCAGCCCAAACCTCTTTGCAGATTTTACAGATGTCATACCGCTGCAGTTTGTGACCTTAATGCCACACATTCCAAATGAATAAGGTCTTGGTTAATGACACAGAAGAGTGTGGGTAAGGCATAAAGGCAATGGAGTAATTTAGAAAGAGTACATGTAAAGTGAAGAACCCATCAGGAAAAATTCAGCAAGACTTACCAAATATTGTTAGAACCCCTTCATTCAATCATACAAGGGAATGATAAGAACATCCTATATAGGATCTGGAGATAGCTATAATAGATATGTACCTCCATACTTTCGTGTGATCATCTTATATTGATCGAGACATAAAAGAATGGCTTTCTATACCAATTATATGGATCAAGCATACAGATAATAAAGATACATGATGATAATATGCCCCAAAAGAGATGAGGAAGTTAAGCAGAAACTTGGCCAAGCAAGGAAGGATGAATTAGAAAGGAAAAAATATAGAAGCCAAGAAGAAGAAGCATCAAAAGAGGATCGAGTGAGTGACACATAAGATGTCCTGATAAGTGTGGGCTAAAGATTTCCCCAGTAAGTAGGGAATCTCCTTGATAGTGGATCTGAAACCACACAACTAAAAGGAAAGCTTTGAGATATGGCCAAGAAATCAGACAAATATTTGCAAAGTATATAAATGAAAACATGTTGATATTCACTTTGAATGACAGGGAGCTTGTCAAAAATAAAATTTTACAGATCATAATTGGATAAGTACTGTTTCGTTGGGCTCACAACACAATTCTACCTTTCTAGGTTATCAGAAATAATTGCATCAATAAACCAAAATATCAGTCAAAAGACTGGTGTGCTCTTTTGTGCTTGAAGCCTTGAAGGTCTGTACAGTTCAAAAACAATATGCACAGACATGCCCATCAATCCATTGCAGCCTAAGGGTGCAAATGATAAAGGGGCTTGACAACTAAAATTTTGTGAATAGGAGCATGTTGCTGCCCTCAAATTGACAGCATGGGACATTGTGTGCATGCTTACACTTGCAAAGCAGAAGGAACCTTCACTTAGTCCTCTGACCCCAGTATTACAAATTCTTTTTCTCCTTGATTTTTTTGGCTGTTTTAATTAAGTTTGTTATGCCCTTAAACAAGCAGAACAGCCGCGTTCCCTTCTATCCAGTTCTAGCATATCAGCTGAAAATAAAATACGTTGCTCACTTATTGGAATGAAAGCAAACTAACCTTACCAGCCCTGACACTTCCAAAACTACACTAAGATGTAAATAAATGCACTCCAAAGACAACTATGAAACATATAAATTTCATAGAAACCACAAAAAGAGAAGGTCGCTTAACGATTTCACCACTTCTCTCCTAAATCCACTTGCTGACACAATCCCACAATACCACAACTCCATCATGTTCATTTCTTCACCATTCCACAAAAATTAAAGAAAACAAGGAGAAAAATTTTCAGCTATTTCAACATCTCACCAACCATTCCTGCTTTTCTAATAATGATACCACCCTGAAATCAAAACATCAAAACAAAAAGATCAAATCCGAGAGAAAAAGGGTCCAACTGACCTACTCGCAACAAAAAAATCCAAACTTTGATGCCCGATCTCATCCTTCTCTCCAACACCGATCTAAAATCGCAACAATCCACTAAAACGAACAAAAAGAAACTAAAATTCACTAGAACAGAATCAGCAGAAGTAACCATCCTCTTACTTATCGAAGCAAAGCCATCCGAACAACTGGAACGAGCAAACTCCCAGGAGCTGCTCCAGCAATCTCCAGATCAGCGCCTCGCAAAACCCTCCAATTCCAGCTCAATTGAAGAAGCGGGATGACCAGCGGGAAGCGAGGCCCAGTCCTCAGTTTGCTCGAGCTCGCTCCAGCGAATGGAGCGCCCAAAACCCTAGAAACCCTAGAAGAAGAAAAGAAGCCCAGGGAAGAATCCAAGAAAAGGATACTCCAAGAATTGGAAGAAGCAAGCAGAGAGAAAGTATGAGAGAAAATGGAGAATGGAAGGCGAAGGAAAGAGAAGCAGAAAGGAGAAGAGAACGACTCGATTTGACGAAGAAACGAGGAGAGAGAGAGCGAGCGGACGGGGTGGCTTGCGGGTGCGCTAAGAAATGGAGTTGTCCTCAAGCATCAAAAAGAACCGTTAAACTACTAGATAGTGTGTCGTTGTCCTCCTTCAGTGACCAAAACAAGACTTAGTTCTTCGTGGCCCTTCTTTGCAGGACCCAAGTAGCATTTGCGAGTTGTTTCTTTGGTTGGGTGTCGTTTGGGTGTGAATTAATGAAGATTTGAAGTTTGGTGATTAGCAAGTATTAATATATGACTAATGGGTTGGCTTTAGCGCCTGATCGACGCACTTGTGGTGTACGCAATAGAATTTTAAAATGATTTCGAGGTGGCGCTGTGGGGGCGGCTCAGTTTCTTCGTGCGGTCTTGTTTCCGATTCTGTCCCCATTGGGAAGTTTTGGGATTGACTATTGAATTTGTTTTAGATCCATGCAATAGTGATTAATTAAGTGTTTGTTTTGAGATGAGGTGCTCCACAAATCTGATGGATGGTGATTGGTTGCCGATATCCCATTGTTAAATTTGAGTTATCAAAAGGATCGTACCCTGTCCGCAAATTATCCTGCGTGCACGATACGGCCGTGCATCACACTAATGACCTCATCTTGTTCCCGTAGACCTAATTCATCCTGCGCTCATCTTAATAATTGGCCCACAAGAGATAAGGTAATGCAATTGGTATGATGCATGACCATGCTGATGCATATGACGTAGGATATATCTTCTATATGGTATCATATAACTTGATCATAATAAATAATTCAATAATTCTAATAATAAAAATGTTTAGAGCTTGTTTGTCCTTAGTTTGCTATTTTTTATAAGGACAAAAACCTATGTAATGCCGGGTTATATCGAATGGAATGGAACTCATAACTAATTCTGTATTTGATTGTGATCATAAGAGAAAGAATGAATGTAATTGAAAGGATAGATATCCTTCATCCATTATTTAGTTTAAAAAATTTTTAAAAAAATAGATGAAAAGAAGCGATTGCCTAACTATCTTAGCCTACCAATTTACATCCTTCTAAATTTAAAAGATGCAAGAATTGATGGAGCATATAAGGATGGATTTTTTTACTGATATCATTTTTTGACAAAATTATAATATTTTTTATATTTTTTCATTTATTTTACTTATATATATATTTATTTTATATATATCATTAAATTTTATTACTAATTATTTTAATTTTAATATATAATTTTTATAATCATAATTAAATAATAAAAATTATTTTTTCTATTTTTATTTATTATTTTAGTTAACTACTAGTATAAAATTAATTAACTATTTAGATTAAATTATAAATTAATTACTTATTTATATATTTATTATATATAATTAATTTATAAAATTTTCTAAATATTTGTATAGTTTTTATGTCCTTATAAATTATAAAGATTATAAGTTTATACATTATTCTAATTCTTTAATATAAATAAGTATTATAAATTGATATTAATAATTTTTTATCAAAAGATAGTTTAATAAAAATATCATACAAATATCATGTATTGTTTCTTTCATTTCTTCTATATCAAACAAGAAAATCATTTTCATCCATTTTCTCATATTTTATCAAGCATATGAGATGATGGATGGATGGCCATCCTCCATCCATCCCCTCCATTATCTATCCTTTATATCAAACAAAGGATATAGCTCATTCAAGACGTTCACTATTATAAGAAGCAAAGAGTAGAAATTAGAGCTTAGAGATGGCTTTTGTTTTTTGAAAGTGTCCTTTTTCTACTAAGAGACCATGGTGAAGGGAAGGCTCTGCAGTCCCATAGCTATGAAAGGAGAAGAAGAAAGGAGGAAATGATTCTAGATTTGTAAAGCTACGTTCAGAGGTCCAAGGCCATAGTTCTCAGGGTCCCCAAATTGGTGTTCTCTAAAAGGTATGAGAGCTCCATGTAGGTGGTGAATATTGTTTGTAATTATGGCGACAATTTTCCATGGTATACCAGGAGATATTCTTTGTGCAGGTAAACCCTATAGAGGTTGTGATCCAGGAGTATTGTTCTCTTGATATTGTGATCCAAAAGAGTAGTACTCTTGACGTTGTGATCCAAGAGTATAATTCTTTTCATATTGTCATTAAAGAGAGGTATCTCTCGTATTATTATCCAAGAAAGTGGTTGTGCTGATGTTGTGGTCCAGGAGAGTGATTCTCTTGATGTTCCGGTCTTTCGCTTAACTAAGTCGAAGAAAACAACCCTTGTAATCCCCTCGGTTCCTCGTTTCCTCCTTTTTGGAATTTTTCATGTAAAAATCTTGATCTCTTGACCCTTGACTTTGCTACTACCATTCCAAGTCCATGCCCGCGTGTTTCAAATTGATGTGCACCGATAATATCTTCTATGTCTACTTATATCATTCGGTATGTGTACTAGTTTGGCCTAAGACTAAGAGATAGTCTGTTCTAAAACTCATTTTGCTCTCCTTCCTGCCACAATGAACTAGCATGCAAGTTGGCAATCGTTACAAAGAATCGTGATAATAGGCTGAAATCGGATTGAATATGGAATTGAATATCAGCATATTCATATTCATATTTATTTTATTTGATAAATATAAATATAAATATAAATATGAATATTATTTAGATGTAAAAATTTATATTCAGATTTATTTTAAATGGATACAGATATAATTTGAATACTAGAAGTATGGATATTATTATAGTTTAAATAAGATAAAAGACTCTATTAGTTCTATATTAATTATGAGTCAAAAGAAACTCATGCTTATATAGAAAGAATAGATCTTCTCATGTGAGGTACTTTTTAAAGAACAAAATCATAAGACAATACCTCATGTACGACCCATGGGTCAAAGATCAAGCTCTTATTCGTAATAGATATAATGATAGATATAACTTAGACAATTAAACTTTATGACTATGAAATTAAAGATATTACTAAATAGATAATAAATTAAATTAATAACATATTTATATGATTGTATTTTTTTAAAAAAAATAATAAGTACCATAAAAATTATATAAGATTATATGTAAATTTAAATATTCAGATATAGATCGGATAGTTATTTATCCATAGATTTCTATATTTTTTAAAAAATATAAATATAAATATATATATTAGCTAAATTTTTAAATTTTTATTGATATTTAAATTAATTTAAATATAAAAATAAATTTAAATAGATAATATTTATATTATTTTTATTTTTATCAATAACGAAATAAAGCGACATTGATGGAAGTTGATATAAGAGGTATCAATTGAAAGATGTGAATTTATTCTATTGAAAAAGATATGAATTTAAATATGCGAGAAAAGTCTGAAAAGCGCTTTCATCGTGCAGGCCCAAAAGAAAAGTTCACAAATTCCAAAGCGTGAATTCCGTTATTCCCCTTCGGATAACCTGTAGATTTTTTATTAATTAAAATTATCTTCTTAATGGCACTTTTTCCCAAACTCTCATATTTTTAACCATGAATGGTTTACTCCATGCCTTGCCTATTTTTCATTCATGATCTTTTTTTATTTAGATAATAATTATAAATATTTTTTTTATTTAAAAGATAATAGCTGTTAACTTTTTATGTAGAGAATAAAATTTTTGTATAAAATGGAGAAAACTCCTGAGGCTGAATGTAAGAAAAAGAAAAAAATAAAATTCTTTTCTCCACTCTCCTTTAATATGGTATTAAAGCAAAGGTTTTGATCCATAATTTAATTTCTTTTCTTCTTTCCTTCTTCCACAAAAAAAATTCTCCACCTTACCCCATTGACTGACCCCTCTCATCCCAGATTGCCTGATTGTCCCAGATCTGTACTCCTAATCTCTGCTATCGCCACCGCCGCTGCTGAAACCACTATTACTATTGCCGTCGCTGTCGTTGCTGATCGCCACTACCACCACTGTAGCCGCCACCGCCGCCTTCACCGCTGCTAAAACCACCATCATTGCTCACCACTATAGTCGCTATCACCACCATCACCACTATTGAAACCACCATTGTCGATGCTATCATCGTTGCTGCAGCTGTCGTCGCTACCACTATCGCTAGGTGCCACTTGCTATCGTCGCTCACTACTGCTTGCCGTTGTCGTCGTTGCTTACTGTTGCTCGCCACTACTATCGTCGCCGCTTCCAATGGCGCCCACCATGACTTACGAGATCAAGAAGGGGAGAGGTCAGCCCCTTTCTTTCATCCCAGTTAGTTAATCTTTTTCTTTTCAAAAAAAATCAAAAAAATTAAAAAATATATCAAAAAAATATAAAAAAATTAAAAAAAATATAAAAAAAGGATGAAAATCATCAAATAATCTTTTAAGCATATTTGAAAGTGTTGGGCAGTTTTCTTAAAGAAGAGTTGAGAAGATAATCGAGTGAGGTTTGGTGGTCTATATCTTGGTATGTGATGGACAATCCTTCCCTTTTAATTAGTTCTGTCCGACTTGATAGACCCCTCACCTATCTTATATGGTCTTGGAATGTGTGGCTATACATCAAAGCTTGCGGATTTGAAGGATTTCTAACTGGAGCTACAGCTAAGCCGTAACCAGGAGATACCGCAATTTTGAAATGGGAATTGGATAACTCTCTTATGATGGCTTGGCTTCTCAACTCTATGATATCTTTTATTACTCAAGGTATGTCCTTTTTTTAAACTGCCCGAAAAATTTGGAAGGCTGCCTTTAGCGTAAATGGTTCGAGCTGGATTTTTATCATCCCTTCAAAACCTATTGCTCGAAAGATGCTGTAATGTTCAAGAAATTCACCGATAAGGAGCGAATTTTTGATTTTCTTGCTGGACTTAATGATGAATTTAACCCAATTAGGATTCAGATTTTGGATCGGAGTACAGATTTGCCTTTCCTCAAATAAGTCTTCTCCCTGATTTTGAGTGAAGAGACTTGCCATCGTGCGATAATTGCTCCAGATACCATCCGCTCTGCAATGGTTGTCTAGCCCCAATCTTGACAATCTTGTGGACATGGTGGTCGAGACATGCGAATATGCTCTTATTGCAATAAAATGGGGCATGTTCATGGTACCTGTTGGCAGCTGCATGGCCGTCCCTCTAGTTTGGTAGAGGTGGTCGTCGAGGAGGAGGACGTTCTGATGCAACTACCGATCATCCTCAGGCCAATTTTTTTGAGCATACAGAGGGACGTATTGCATCTACTGAAGAAAAAATTCTAATTTTTTGGACCAGGTTCGTTCAGATCTGATTGGATCAAGAGATATATTTTAAAAAAAAATTTTGATCCAAATCAGATCTGGGATATTTCAGATCTGATCTTTATTATTCTAATAATAAAAATAAAATATAGATAAATAAACATATTTAATTTATCTTGATGTAGGGTAATCCTATTATCCGTTGATGATCCTATAAGCAGTGAAAGGTTCTGGATCTAGCCACGCAAGTGCCTGGCCTCTACCGATATCCACACAGACTGGATCTGGAGATCCTCTTCTTCTCTATCACGTCTCCAAAAATCAGATCTGAATCTGATTTGGAGGATTTTCAAAATAACTTTCGAAGATCAGCAGTTGTCCTTTGCAGTAGCGCAGCCTTCTAGCTTTCTGTCGTCTTTCTCTCACCTAGATTGCACCAACTTAGATCCTAAACTACTTTGGGTGTGGAGAGGAGAGGGAGAAGATGGTCTTGACATGGAGGAGGAGGAGAGAGGTAGCCTTTGGGGCGTGGAAATTTTCAGATACTCCTTGAGTTGGGCGCAGGATCTTATTTATAGACTATGCATGATCCAACTCCTCTTCTTCCTAACCAATCACAACTCTTTGTGAAATCAGATCTAAATTTGATTAGTAGGAATAGAGTTCCTTTGATTCATCCTTAGATGACGCCTAAGACCAGTTAAAGTTGGTTCTTAGGAGGAGTCTAATTGAAATCCAAAAAGGAGATGGAGTTCCTATCCAACAGAGACTCTTGGGCGCATGCCACCCTTGGCGTGCACCCTCCTCCTTGTCAGGTTCTGGCAGGGGGACAAGCCCCCATCAGCTCTTCAATAGGTGCATGACACGTGGATAGAAGTCAAAGTATCAATGGTCAACATTTGACCAGTCAAAGGTCAACTTTTTGACCAAAGTCAAAGGATGAAAAATGATAGGTGACCAAAAATGGCAGGTATTGTCTTACAAAATAAGACAACCTTTTTCTGACCTAGACAGGCTCCAGTCAGATCAAGTGAAGGCCTCTGATTGAGCACAAACTCCTTTGGCTCAGTCAGGATAATTATTTATGATAGTAAAAGAAGAACGTTAGGTTCAATCGAGTGCTAGCACGATTTTCTTGAACCTAATTGAATCTCATTCAGATCAATTGAACTAGATTAGTTCAATTGATGATCATCAGATTCAAACTCCTTATTTGTGTGACCCAGTTAGGTTCAGTTCTGTATGGTAATGGGATATGTCATGATCTCTATCATCGACATCATCGAAACTCCTTTCGATGGATCAGAACTCTTCTGATTCGAACAGCTAGAATGATCGATCATCTAAATCATTCTAATTGCTCCCAAAATCCATCAGTGACACCTAGCAGTATATGGTGGCAACCCATCAGAGCTGAATGCGAACCTCTTGGTGCAGCTACCTGTGTGATTAAGTTCTTCTATCTTGAGCTCCGATCAGATTAGGGTTAAGGTGAACTCGTCAAACCCTAGTTTCTGTCATATGATGTAATCATTCGATTCAAGTCCGATGTGAAAATCTAAATAGAAACTCTTTCTATTATTTCACTCTACCATGGCCATGGACTTTTGGACTTGATTCTCATGATTATCATAGGGCTGCTCCTCTACCACCGAGGTAGATAGATTCCATCTTGATGCAATCCAGTTCCTACAATGAACATGCTATAGCCAACATACACCTCAGAATTCCGTATGGCTAGGAGATCGAGTTATGGTGTAGTCAAACTATAACACCCTCAAGGTGAACTATCGATGCACCTCAGGTCAAAGAACCAGACACACTACTGCAGCATCGAGTCAGTCATTGACGAGAAGGTAGACTTCCTAATGACTACTCGAGGTGGTCACGCTCAGTGCCCTCGTTCTCTAACGAGTACCTGTACTCTCACTCTGGTGTCTCCACACCATAGACTCAAGACTCATCTACTAAAGAGAAGCGATTGTACACCAACCTTCTGGATCAATCACCATCCTCGTGATGATCCTATGGTCGGAGCATTTTATGAGTTAATAATGATTATTCATGTCTTAAATTTTCAACTCTTGAAAATATGAATTATCATTACCATTAACTCAAAGGATGTATCACAGACACTAAATACACATATGTGATAGAAAATAATCCCATTTTATTGATTAAGTCAAAATTATAATTTTGCCCCTAGAAGTGTATTACAAGTGTCAGCCAATTCTGGCTTCTAGGGCACATATATCTAACAATCTCCCACTTATCCTAAAGCCAATTGGCTACAAGTCTAAGTCCCATCTTCTCAAGGTGGGCTTCGATCTTTTGCTGGCCCAACGGCTTTGTAAGTGGGTCTGCCACATTATCTGCGGAGTTGACTCTCTTGACCTCGACGTAATCCTTCTCGAGGTAATCGCGGATGAGGTGGTATCGCCGCTCAATGTGCTTGGATTTCTGGTGAGACCTCGGCTCCTTAGCAAGGGCTATGGCGCCATTGTTGTCGCAGTATAGAGGAATGGCATCTGATGGCATTACTTTGATTTCTATAGCAAACTTCTTGTACCAGAATGCTTCCTTCGCAGCCTCTGATGCAGCGATATATTCTGCTTCCATGGTGGAATCTGCTATCATGGTTTGCTTGGAAACTCTTCCAGCTGACAGCACCACCATTGCACACAAACAGACTCCCAGATGTCGACTTTCGATCATCTATATCGGACATGAAATCCGAGTCTGTGTATCCCTGGACTTGGAGTTCTCCGTTACCAAAGACCAACATCATATCCTTAGTTCTTCTCAAGTACTTAAGGATACATTTCACAGAAGTCCAGTGTTCTTCACCTGGATTTGACTGATATCTGCTTGTGACACTCACAGCATGGGCTATATCAGGTCGTGTACATAGCATGGCATACATGAGGCTCCCTATTGCAGAAGCATAAGGGATCTTGCTCATGCGTTCTATTTCCTCAGGTGTGCTAGGGCACATCTTCTTGGAAAGATGAATACCATGTCTGAAGGGTATTAATCCCCTCTTAGAGTTTTCCATACTAAACCTCTTTAGTACTTTCTCTATGTACATCTTCTGTGAAAGTCCTAGCATCCTATTCGGTCTATCCCTATAGACCTTAATTCCTAGAATAAAGGATGCTTCACCTAGGTCTTTCATGGAGAATTCCTTGGACAACCATATTTTGACTGTCGTCAACATGGGAATATCATTCCCAATAAGGAGGATGTCATCCACGTACAATACGAGGAAGACAACAGCGCTCCCACTGACCTTTTTGAAGAACACATGGTTCCTCTTCATTTTTGATGAAACCAAATATTTTGATCACATCATTGAAAACGAGTGTTCCAGCTCCGAGATGCTTGCTTAAGTCCATATATGGACCTTTGCAGCTTGCAAACCTTGTGATCAGTATCACTGGATGTGAAACCTAGCGGCTGTTCCATATAGATATCTTCCTCAAGATATCCATTTAAGAATGCCGTTTTCACGTCCATTTGCCATATTTCATAATCGAAATAGGCTGCAACGGCAAGCAATGTGCGGATGGATTTTAGCATAGCCACTGGAGAAAAGGTATCCTGATAGTCAATGCCTTCGCATTGACTATAACCTTTTGCCACTAGTCTAGCCTTGAATGTCTCCACATTCCCATCTGCACCAATCTTTCTCTTGAAGATCCATTTACACCCAATAGGTACTATACCTTCTGGTGGATCTACCAAGGTCCAGACTTGGTTTGAGTGCATCGAGTCAATTTCTGACTGCATTGCATCTAGCCATTTCTCGGAGTCGATATCTGATATCGCCTCATTGTAGGTTTTGGGATCATCACCATGAGCACCATTACCTACGAGGAACATTTTCTCTACTTCCTCTGAAATAATACCTAAGTATCTTTCAGGGGGACGGAAAACTCTTTCCGATCTACGAGGTGGAGGAGGTAGTGTTCTTATTGGCTCAACCTGATTTGGTTCCAATTGGTCCTTAGCTCGTTGTACTTGTGAGACTTTCTCATCAAGCTTAATCTGCTTTTCCAATGCCGCTATCTTGAATAAACTATTTTTCAAGAAAGATGGCATGTCGACTCACAATCACATTGTGGTCTTCTGGAATGTAGAAATAGTATCCTAATGACTCTTTAGGATATCCTATGAATCGAGCTCTGAAGGACCTAAACTCTAACTTGTCCGCTTGTTGTCTTTTGACATGAGCCGGACAATCCCCAAATTCTGAGATGACTCAGACTTGGTTTCTTACCGTGCCATATCTCATACGGTGTGGTAGGAACGGTTTTAGAGGGAACCCTATTCAGTAGATAAATTGAAGTTAACAATGAATGTCCCCAAAGAAAAATCAGGAAGGTCTGTGAAGCTCATCATGGATCGGAACCATATCCAATAGAGTCCGATTTCTCCATTCTGAAATCCCGTTGAGTTGAGGTGTTCCTGGTGGAGTCCATTGAGAGACTATGCCATTTTTCTTGAGATAGTCTAGGAATTTTCCGGCTAAGGTATTCACCTCCTCGATCTGATCGAAGAATCCTTAATGGGTTTTTCAGTTTGTTTTTCTACTTCATGTCTGAATTCTTTGAACTTTTCAAAAGCTTCAGACTTGTGTCTCATAAGATACACATACCCATACCTAGACAGATCATCGGTAAAGATAATGAAGTAGACAAAATTGCCTCTAGTCCGGCACATCAAATGGGCCGCACACATCAGTATGTACTAGGGCAAGGAGATCTGTGGCCCTTTCCCCATGTCCTAACAAAAGGGAGTTTAGTCATTTTGCCTTGAAGACAAGATTCACAAGTTGGATATGACTCAGAAGTCAATGGACTCAATAGCCCATTTTTCTCCAATTTGTTGATCCTATCTTCTGCTATATGACCTAATCTCAGGTGCCATAGATATCTATCGTTTGGACTATCCCTAGGTCATTTGGCATTCACGTTTTGCTCGATAGTTAGAATAGGTACATCAATATGTAGCTGATAAAGACCATTAATAAGGAAACCATTTGCAATTTTATTTCTTTCATAAAGAATGTTACAATGGTCCTTAAAGAAGGTAATCACATAGCCTTCTAGTGCTAAGCATGAAACAGAAATCAAATTCCTGCTAGCTGCAGGCACATAATAACAGTCTTTTCAAAACTAAGTCTAAACCAGATGGTAATCGAAGAGGGTATGTTTCCCACCGGCTACTGCAGCAACTCTTGCTCCATTACCGATGCATAGGATCATGTCTCCATCCCTCAGCCTCCTGCTATCCTCAAGACCCTGCATAGGAAGTGCACAGATGAGCACTAGAACCAGAGTCAAGCACCCAACTGGATGCAGAAGAAAATCGTAAGGTTAGACTCAATAACGAGCATACCTCCAGAAGGACCTTTCCTTCTTGTTCTTCAGGGTGGCCAGGTAAGTAGGGCAGTTCCGCTTCCAATGGCCGTCGCTGTTGCAATGGAAATACTTTCCTTTGACATCGGCCTTCTTCTTCGGCTCTGCCTTCTTCTTCTTTGCCTCCTTCCACCTTTTGCTTTTTCACAGACTTCTTTTTCTTTCCATAAGACTTTTTTTTTGGAAGAAGTCCATTCCATAGCAAGAACTGAGCCTTTAGAACCTTTCATAGAAAGCTCAGCGGTGACCAGCATATTCATTAATTCGGCCAAGGAATTTTGAAGTTTATGCATGTGGTAATTCATGATGAATTGCCCATATGCATCAGTCAAGGATTGCAGAATAATATCGTTCTGCAGATCCAAGTCTAACTTCACACCGAGCTTCTCAAGCTCTTCCATGTCCTTGATCATTGCATCAGACAGTGATCTTGGACTGACTGCCCATCACGCATCTTAGCCTTAAAAAGTCATTTCGTGACTTGATATTTGGCTGCGCGACTCTGTTCACCAAACATCTCCTGCAGGTGAGCCAACATTTGGCGAGCAGTCCCGATATCTTCATGTTGGCGCTGGAGCTCATCAGACATCGAGCCCAACATGTAATATCTGGCCTTATTATCTTCGTCTATCCATTTTTTCAGAGACGCTCTCTGTTCAGTGGATGGACGAGCTGGTAAGGTGGGAGGGTCCTGGTCCAATACATGGGTTAACTTCTCAAAACCCAAAACAATTTTGTAGTTCCTGAGCCAATCTTTATAATTGGGTCCGATCAGTCTATGTGTGTCCAGGATACGTGCTAATGGGTTGGACGCAGACATTTTCCTATAGAGAGTCAAAGATTCTAGTTAGATACTGTAATTATGACTTGACCAATTTATTTAGGATTTTATTTTTAAACAAATTAGCTCCCACTATTTTCTCGGATCCCTACACTCCCTCTGTAGAGATGCGAAAATCTCCATGATTAATGATTTCTAGTGGGTGGTGCGGTCTCACCAACTGACTCATCACCTCACCTAACAGTTATTGGTGATGGGTTAGCCAATGAGTGAACAACTCTTGTTCAATGATTCTCTAATCATGGTGCACCCAAACTTGGTCTCTAATTCATGAATCTCACCGTATCCGGAATATTGATCCACTCCTTAGTTAAGTCAGACCCACCATTTGCATAGACTGGATTTCCTAATTGAGTCTCTCACCGTATCCGGAATATTGAGCCCAACTCATCCTCCAGCCCATAGCATCCAATGCCTAATAGACATGGTTGCATCTTTTCGGTGCAACTGAGCCACTGTATCCAGTCCGAGAACAATCAACCCCGGGAAGGGCCCGCACATCTACAATGGTGGAAGACCTCAGACTTAATCTTTTCTTAGGAAGAATTGATTCAGGTCTCATTAAACTAGACTTGTCATAGTCATAACAATTATGACTAACCTAGTGGCATGGGTTAGCTCGGATTATTGACCACCTCAGATCAGAACTGTGTCAACAGATATGGCCAGGTAAGTGAGATCCGGTGGAAGGAATATGCCATTAACTCGTACAAGAATGCATTCAGGTCGAGTAGCTTCCAATTAAAAATCCAGTCGGTCGTATGTGCCAAACTTACCTTAGACACCAAATTATTGAGCCAGAACCAATTGGGTTAGCCTACAATCCAGACTCTAACCTCTGAGCCTAATTAGGTCTTGCTTGATCGTGACTCGATCTTGACCCAGACTTAATCCTATTAGGCTGGTCAATTTAAGCATTGTTGATCCCATCTAACCAACTCTTGATTCGGTTTGATCAACCGCTTAGACCTAATTGAGCTACCCAAGCCCGAACCCAGTATTATGAATATGTCTTAGATCTAAAATTCTCAATTTTAGACCTAATTAATATTCCATAATCTTAATTCTTAATTAAGTAGGGTTCATAAACAAAATATGCACAATAAATCCTAGGGTTTCAGGATCTAGGGTTTTGCAGAAAGTAAGTTTTGGATTTCTGATTAAGGACGAACGTGCAGCACCCCTACACATCATAAGAACACCCCATCGGAATGGGAAGAGAGGGCCTTTAAACCCTTCTTCATTCTTATGATCCGGACGGCCAAG
Organism: Cocos nucifera; assembly: GCA_006176705.1. Classification (NCBI taxonomy): domain Eukaryota; kingdom Viridiplantae; phylum Streptophyta; class Magnoliopsida; order Arecales; family Arecaceae; genus Cocos; species Cocos nucifera. The sequence goes on from QRFJ01000024.1 coordinate 193,569, forward strand.
AGGAACGCCTTAATCAGGAACATGTAATACTACAAAATAGTTTTAGATCTATATCATATATCTCATATACAAATTAGATCTAATCATGGCATATTTTGCATACATCTCATGTATCGAATCATGCATATTTTTAGATCTAAATTATCTCATAATAATCTAAAAAATTAGATTTAAATTGATCTTAATCAAAATAAACTTCTAATCTAGACAACTATGTAGAACTATTCTACAACTAGTCTAGACATGCATCAATCATATCTCATATGATATTTAAAATTAAATAATTTTTATTTACTATTTTTTAGATGTTATTATAATAATTATAATATCAAAAAATAGTAAATAAATAGATCTAAAATATGATTTAATCAAATTAAATTAAAACATGCAAGACTATTCTATAGAACTATTCTATTTTAGAACTAGTCATGCATATTTTCTAATCTTAGATCCAAATCATTTAATTTTAATTTTTTCTGATTTTAGATCTGATCACATCTCATGTGACATCTAAAATCACTTTATTTTTTAATTAAAATAAATTTAAAATTAGATCTAAATACTTTAGAACCTTGGCTCTGATACCAGTTGAAGGAAAAATCCTGATTTCTCAGGACCAGGTTCGTTCAGATCTGATTGGATCAAGAGATATATTTCAAAATTTTTTTTTTGATCTAAATCAGATCTAAAATATTTTAGATCTAATTTTTATTATTCTAATAATAAAAATAAAATATAGATAAATTAAATCAAATTTAATTTACCTTGATGTAGGGTAATCCTATTACCCATTGATGATCCTGTAAGCAGCGGAAGGTTCTGGATCTAGCCACGCAAGTGCCTGGCCTCTACCGGTATCCACTCAGACTAGGATCTAGAGATCCTCTTCTTCTCTATCACATCTCCAAAAATTAGATCTGAATCTGATCTGGAGGATCTTCAAAACACTTTCGAAGATCAGCAGTTGTCCTTTGCAGCAGCGCAGCCTTCTAGCTTTCTGTCGCCTTTCTCTCATCTAGATTGCACCAACTTAGATCCCAAACTACTTTGGGCATGGAGAGGAGAGGGAGAAGATGGTCTTGGCATGGAGGAGGAGGAGAGAGGCAGCCTTGGGGCGTGGAAATTTTTAGATACTCCTTGAGTTGGGCGCAGGGTCTTATTTATAGACTATGCGTGATCCAACTCCTCTTCTTCCCAACCAATCACAACTCCTTTGTGAAATCAGATCTAAATCTGATTGGTGGAAATAGAGTCCCCTGGATTCCTCCTTAGATGGGTGCCTAAGACCAGTCAAAGTTGGTTCTTAGGAGAACTCTAATTGAAATCCAAAAAGGGAGATGGAGTCCCTTGTCCAACAGGGACTCCTAGGGCCTGGCGTGCACCCTCCTCCTTGCTAGCCATTTCTGGCAGGAGGGACAAGCCCCCACCAGCTCTCCAATAGGTGCATGACACATGGACAGAAAGTCAAAGTATCAATGGTCAACATTTGACCAGTCAAAGGTCAACTTTTGACCAAAGTCAAAGAACAAGAAATGGCAGGTGACCAAAAATGGCAGGTATTGTCTTACAAAATAAGACAACCTTTTCTGACCTTGGACAGGCTCCAGTCAGACCATAGTGAAGGCCTCTGATTGAGCACAAACTCCTTTGGCTCAGTCAGGACAACTTATTTATGATAGTAAAAGAAGAACGTTAGGTTCAATCGAGTGCTAGCACGATTTTCTTGAACCTAATTGAATCTCATTCAGATCAATTGAACTGGATCAGTTCAATTGATGATCACCAGATTCAAACCCTTATTTGTGTGATCCCAGTTAGGTTCAGTTCTGTATGGTAATGGGATATGTCATGATCTCTATCATCGACATCATCGAAACTCCTTTCGATGGATCAGAACTCTTCTGATTCGAACAGCTAGAATGATCGATCATCTAAATCATTCTAATTGCTCCCAAAATCCACCAGTGACACCTAGCAGTATATGGTGGCAACCCATCAGAGCTGAATGTGAACCTCTTGGTGCAGCTACCTGTGTGATTAAGTTCTTCTATCTTGAGCTCCCGATCAGATTAGGGTTAAGGTGAACTCGTCAAACCCTAGTTTCTGTCATATGATGTAATCATTCGATTCAAGTCCGAATGTGAAAATCTAAATAGAAACTCTTTCTATTATTTCACTCTGCCATGGCCATGGGCTTCTGGACTTGATTCTCATGATCATCATAGGGCTGCTCCTCTACCACCGAGGTAGATAGATTCCATCTTGATGCAATCCAGTTCCTACAATGAACATGCTATAGCCAACATACACCTCAGGGTTCCGTATAGCTAGGAGACCGAGTAATGGTGTAGTCAAACTATAACACCCTCAAGGTGAACTATCCGATGCACCTCAGGTCAAAGAACCAGACACACTACTGCAGCATCGAGTCAGTCATTGACGAGAAGGTAGACTTCCCTAATGACTACTCGAGGTGGTCACGCTCAGTGCCCTCGTTCTCTAACGAGTATCTGTACTCTCGCTCCGATGTCTCCACACCGTAGGCTTAAGACTCATCTACTAAAGAGAAGCGATTGTACACCAACCTTTCAGATCAATCACCATCCTCGTGATGATCCTATGGTCGGAAGCATTTTATGAGTTAATAATGATTATTCATATCTTAAATTTTTAACTTTTGAAAATATGAATTATCATTACCATTAACTCAAAGGATGTATCACAGACACTAAATAGACATATGTGATAGAAAATAACCCATTTTATTGATAATTATAATTTTATCCCTAGAAGTGTATTACAAGTGTCAGCCAATTCTGGCTTTTAGGGCACATATATCTAACATCTACTAAGGCATCGACTCCTCCACCTATCGATGCTGGAAGTTCATTATCTACTGATGAGATGCTCTGTCGAATTATGGACTGGCTTAATATTTTTTCTGGTAGTGCTCCTTCTCCTACTAACAGTTTGCCTAGCAATTCTTCCGATTCTCCTTCTAGTTTTACTCTCATTTTGCACAATCCAATTTCTTTTGTATTAAGTCTAGTGCATTAAACTTTGACACTTTTAACTCTTGTTCCAAGATGTGGGTCATTGACTCTAGTGCTACTATGCATTTGACTGGTAATTTCGACATATTTATGTCTTACTCATTATGCTTTGACAGAGTACATATAGCTGATGGCTCCTTTCGATCTGTGTTCGGAAAGAAAACCATCAACTATACACTGACCATAAAACTTTTTTCTTCTTTGCATGTCCCCAGTTTTCTCACTAATCTATTATCTATTCATTCCATTACAAACGATCTGAATTGTAAAGTTACATTCTTTTCTACTTATTGTATTTTTCAGAAGCTGACAATGGGGAAGATAATTGGATATGGTAAAATGCATGATGGATTCTACTACCTGAATGAAGAAGAGCTACAAAACTGCTATCAGAAAGCTGGTATGGTTATTTCATTATTTGTTAATGCAATACATGAACTTCGACTATAGCACCACAGGCTTGGACATATCTCTTTTTCTGTCTTTTTGAGACTATTTTCTAGTTTATATCATTCTTGTGATAAAGAACAATTAAATTGTGATGCATGTGAATATGTTAAGTACACGCGCAATAATTAGCCAACTTCAGAAACTTGTAGTAATAAACCATTTGAGGTTATTCACTTTGATGTGTGGGGATCTTGTAGTACTGTTTCCACTTCTGGACATTGTTATTTTGTGATTTTTATTGACTGTTATAGTAGAGTAACTTGGGTATATCTTCTAAAGGCTAAAGATGAAGTTATACGTTGTTTCAAAGAATTTCATAAATTAGTTGATACCTAGTTTAGTACCAAAATTAAAGTATTAAGATCTGATAATAGTATAGAATATATGGATAGGGAGTTTTGTGAGTATCTAACTACTCACGAAATTATACATCAAACTACTTGTGTTGACACCCTAGCTCAGAATGGTGTTGCTGAACGAAAGAATCGATATATTTTGAAAGTTTTTAGATCCTTGTTATTTGCTATGAGGGTTCCAAAAATCTTATAGGATGAAGCAGTTCTCATTGCAACTTATTTTATTAACCGCATGTCTCTTTGAATTTTGGAGTATAAGACACCACTTGAATACCTACAGGGGGTGTCTTTCTTTATTTCACCCTCTCAAGTATTTGGATGTGTATGCTTTGTCCGAGATCATCATTCTACAGTCGGCAAGCTTGATCCAAAAGCTCTAAAGTGTGTCTTTGGCTATTTTGCTACTCAAAAGGGTTATAAATGTTATTATCCTCCTGTAAAGTGTGTCTTTGGCTATTTTGCTACTCAAAAGGGTTATAAATGTTATTATCCTCCTGAAAGATGGATATTTGTCAGAATGGATGTCACATTTCGAGAGACTGAAGCTTTTTTTGGCAGTGTTCCAACAATTCAGGCAGCATCTCAACAACCTTTAGCCCAATAGTTTATTAGTTCTCCTAGTATCTCTACAGACCGAGAGGAGGAGATTATAGTGATTGAGGAGCAAGAGCAAACTAATCGATAGGAAGAGTCTTCGATTGAGCCCATTATGCATTCTATTACTATCCAAAAGTCTTCCTTTGATTTAGCTCCAGTATCCTCATTTGATAATGGTGATATTCCTCCTTCTGACCCTATCTTGAATCTACCTATTGCTCATAGAAAAGCTTCTCCTCCTCATATTATTTCTTTTTTATATCGTTATAATATTTCTAATTTTATTTCCTATGAGTCTATTTCATCTGCATATAGGTCATTTATTGCATCATTAGAATCTATCTCTATACCATCGCACTGGAAGGATGCTATGATATATCCGAAGTAGAGGGAAGCAATGCTTGAAGAAATGTGAGCCCTAAAAAAAATCAAACTTAGGAACTGGTTTCCTTACCTGCTAGAAAATGACCAGTTAGTTGCAAATGAGTCTATACTGTGAAACAAACTCCTAAGGATAAAATTGACCGCTACAAAGCTCATCTTGTTGCTAAAGATTATACACAGACATACGGCATTGATTATGAGGAGACTTTTGCTCCTGTAGCCAAGATCAACACCATTTGGATCCTCATATCTTGTGCAGTAAATCTTGGATGGACTTTATTCTAACTTGATATGAAAAATACTTTTTTACATGGTGATCTTCAAGAGGAGGTGTATATGGATCCTCCTAGATTCACTAGTACAGAGACTACTGGCAAGGTCTGTTGTCTGCATCGGTCCCTTTATGGATTAAATCAGTCACCCAAAGCATGGTTTGATCGCTTTCATCATGCCATGCTCGAAATAGGTTATCACCAAAGTAATACAGATCATACCATGTTCTTCTATCACAATAAAGGCAAGGTTGCTATACTAATTATTTATGTTGATGACATCATCCTTACAGGTGATGATCTTCCAGAGTTGGCCCATTTGAAGACTCAATTGGTACAATCTTTTGAAGTCAAAGATTTAGGTAACTTACAGTACTTCCTCGGGATTGAAGTGGCCAAGTCATCTCATGACATCTTTCTCTCTCAATAGAAATACATCCTGGATTTATTAACTGAAATAGGGATGTTGGGATGTCGACCTGCTACCATACCCATTGAGCAGAATCATCATCTTACTGCTGATAGTGGGGAGCCAGTTAACCATGAGCGATATCAATGCCTTATTGGCAGACTGATCTATCTCTCCCATACAAGACCTGACATTGCCTTCGCAGTCAGTATTGTAAGTCAGTACATGCATGATCCCCATGAACGCCATCAAAAAGCTGTATATAGAATTCTTTGATATCTTAAGAGTTGCTCAGGATGTGGTTTTCTTTTCTCTCATCATAACTATCTCAAAATTAAAGCCTATTCTGATGCTAATTGGGCAGGCTCCATTGATGATCGTCGATCTAGCTTAGGCTATTATACTTTTGTTAGCGGTAATTTTGTGACTTGGTACACTAAGAAATAAAATGTTGTCGCTCGATCTAGTGCGGAGGCTGAGTACCGAGTTATGGCTCAAGGCATTTATGAGAACTTATGGTTAAAACAATTGCTTATTGAGTTATGTCTTTTTTAGTCTTCTTCTCTATTTCTGTTCTATGATAATAAGGTGGTCATTAACATTGCCAACAATCCTGTTCAACATGACAGAACTAAGCATGTAGAGATTGATCGCCATTTTATCAAGAAGAAGTTGGATCAAAAAGTTATATGTTTATCATTTATTAAATCTTCAGAATAATTGGCAGATATTCTGATGAAAGGTCTTAGTGGTTATATATTTTCTTTAATTTGTAACAAGATGAGACTTCGTGATATCTTCACCTCATCTTGAGGGAGAGTGTTGACAGCCTAGCCTATTTTTCATTCATGGCCTTTCCTTATTTAGGTAATAGCCATAAATAATCATTTCTTATTTAGGAGATAATAGCTGTCAACTTTCTATGTAGAGAATGAAATTCCTGTATAAAAAGAAGAGGACCCCTAAGGCTCAATGTAAGAAAAAGTAAAAATAAAATTCTTTTCTCCACTCTCTTTCAATAGATAGGTTGTCCAAGAATCCAAAAAAGGTCCTTAAGAATTATTGTATACATATGAATATATTTCTTTTATTCAAAGAAAATGATTAGAAGATTAGTATGCCTAACGATAGTCATGAGAGGCAATTAATCTCTATTAATTTTTTTTAGTTCACTTAGAATTGAAAATCAAGATTATATCAAAAATCAAATGAATTACCATCTTGCATATTGTTATACTACGAGAAATAGCCAAAATTCCAATGGAAATTAGAAATGGATTTTTTTCGTTTCTAATCCACAACAGATTTAAATCAGAAAAGAAATAAAATTTGATAAAAGATATTAAAAATGGTTTAGAAATGGATTTACAATGAAATTTTTAGAAGAAAAACTTTTTGTTTCTAAATTAAGCACCAATATTTAGCGAAAAATTTTGAAATAGATTAGAAACAAAATTGCAATGGAAATTAGAAATAGAAAGCTTTTAGTTGCTAAGTTTAGAAATGGATAATAATTCTATTTCTAATACTAAAATGGATAAAGTTTTCATTTTAAATTTAGAAATCGAAGTACCAACAAATTTAGAAATGGAACCATCATTTGTTGCTAAAATAGAAATAAAAATATTTTCCATTGCTGACTTTAGCAACAGATAGTACTTATCATTTCTATTTTAGTAATGAAAAAGCCATCTATTTCTAAATTTAGAAATAATTTTTTTTTCTAATTTCAAAAATAGAATGAGATTTCGTTTCTAATTTACCAATGGATAGTTAATTTCCATTTTTAATTTTAGCAACAAAATTTTTTCATTTGTAATATATTTCAAGATAAAAAATTATTTTAATATTATTTTATATTTTATAATAAATTAAAATAAAATACTTAAGTATTGCATAAATTAACATAATATATTATTAATTAGTATATGCATAACCAATTTTATTATTTTAACTATTAAAATATTTGATGATTACCTTTCAATTATTCTCATATCAACAATTTCACCTGGCTCATGTCTTCCTCTCTCGATCTCTTCAACTTATAGAGCCACTACCCCTAGCACCTTCTTCAACCTCAAGATTAGCCACCATGTCCAGTTCTAACCCGACCACTTTCTAACTGCTCCATCAAAAAATAACTGCTCTATCAAGAAATATCTTTACACAATTATGCATATAAATAACCACTCAATCAAGAAATTCAAGAATGTATCCACTAAAATTAATTTAGTGATTTTTTTATTTACACCAAAATATAGAAATGGATTGATTTTTTTATTTTTTAAATTAGAAATAGAATGCTATTTCTATTTTTATTTTAGCAATGAAATTATTTCTATTTCTAATTTAGAAATAGAATCGTAATTCCATTGCTAAATTAGAAATGGAAACATATTCCATTCTAAGATTTGAAACAAAACTTTGATTCCATTTATAAAATTTGAAATTGAATTTTTATTCCATTTTTAAAGTTTGCAATGAATTATATTTTCCGTTGCTAAAGTTTGTTGCCTTTCTGTCTCTCTTATATCCCTTCAAATCATCATCGCACCTCTTTCTCTCACTTCCTACTCCATTGTCGCTACCTCTCTCTCTCTCTCTCTCGCATCCCTTCAAACCATTGCCATCTCTCTCCCCCTGCAAACCATCGCCGCTGCTCTCTCTATGGATCCCTGCAAACCCTGAAAGCCTTTATCTCTCTCAAACGCTTCCTCACAAACCCGTCAACACCTTGCTTTCTCGCTCCCTACAAACCCTCGCGATATCTTGTCTCTCACTACCTGCTTATCTCTCTATCATTCTCTGTTTTCGTTAAATCTCTCACTCTTTATTTCACTATAATTCCTTTCTCTCTCCCTCAATCTATTGCTACCGTTCAAATTTTCTAAGGTAAGTTGAAGCTGTTTTAGGGTTTCTTTTTACTGCAATTTTTTGAGGATGTTTATTTTTGGGTTTAATCCCTAATTAATTGGCTCTCCATTTCTGTTCTTGCAAGATTATATAAAGAAATTGAAACCGTCCATGCGGTAGATGTTACTATCTTTCTGGTATTCCTCTAGGCCTAATATTGGGTTACAAGCTTGTCCTAGGTGTCGGTGTAAGTTAGTTTCTTTTTCTATTGAACTTTGTGGACATCTAATTCTTTAAGCATGAATTTTTGCTATACACGAAGAAATTAATATATTTTCTTTGCTTCTATCTTCTGAATCTTTTAAGATGTGAAAAATAGCACCATTAATGGGCATGCAGGACATAATTATTGACTCGTCAATCTAATAGTTAATTTTGGTGATATTATTTGAGGGCATATAGTGGGGAATGCAGTCGGGTGTTGTCCTGTAGACTTTGATCCTTTTTTTTTCATGATATATAAATCAAATTGGGATGAAGAGGTGAGTTTTTAATAGTTTTTTTTCTCTCTTTTCTGTTGTCATGCTTCTAGCTATTCCATTTTGTGAGTTTGTCCACCTATATACATCAATTCATAGTTATTAAATCCGATCCAGCCCGACCGATTGGACTGAAAATCCGATGATCCGATCATGGGACTGGGCTGGTTACCTAATTGAATCGCTTATGCTTAAAACCTAGTCAAACCTATGTGAATCGATTGGTTGAACTGTGAATCATTTGATCTGACCTAACCTGGTTAAGCGTTTAACCAATTTTTTTACTGTTCATCACTCCATCCCTTTGACTTTCCAAGTTCAAGACTGAAGACCCCATCTGACTTCTTCATCTTCTCCTTCCTTAGTGACCAAGTCGGCAACGATGGCAGCGAATGGCGGTGGCGGGGACTGAGGACGAGCCGATGAGGATGATCGAAGCCTCCTCTGGTGAGTAATCATAAATCCTTTTTTTTTCCAAATCTCCAGTGAATAGGGCCTAGGATCGACCCTTCTACCTCCTCCTCCTCCATCCGCGACCTCGTCTCTTTGCCTCCGCCTCCTTCACTCGACCCCCTCCCCCCTTCGTCTCTTTCTCCGCCTTCTGGGACCTTCCTTTGTCTCCTCTGCTCGACCCTCTCCTCTCTCCGCCTCCTCCACCGCCATACAGGATGTTTGCCCTTCTCCTCCGCTCGACCCCTTGCCCCCTTTGCCTCCTTTTTTGCCGTGCAGGACATCCTCCCTCCACCTCCTCCTCCTTCGCTCGACTCCTCCGCTCCTCCTCCTCCTTTATATGGGATCTCTTCTCTCTACCACCTCCACCTCCGCTTGGCCCCCTCCCCCCTTTGCCTCCTTCTCCATCACTGTTCGTGCCTTCGTAGGACTGAGAGGTTGGGACTTGAGACTTAGGAGCCATGGATGGCATGGAGGAATTTCTTTTTTTTAATGGTGCTGAGTTTGCTGACTGGGAGCCATGAAAGACGTGCAGATGCAGCATGATAATGCGCTATTAGGTGATTTGGTGAACTAATAAAACCCAACTAGCCACCATGCATGTGATTAGGCATTCTTCTTTCCTATTTTTTTACTATCAAATTGATAGATAGCTTGCTAATAATAATAATAATAATAATAATAATAATAATTTTTTGATGATGTTTGATTTTTATATTAATTTTTTGATGATGTTTGAAATTTTATGGGGAAACTCTACCAGATTTTTGGTAGAGTTTCCCTTAAACTTAAAAACTCATTCAGTGTCCTACTCATGACTGGTGTGAGAGGGCACTAAATTGTTCAGTTGGACAGTTTAGAATTGCCTACTATACTTATCAACGAGGAGAAATTAAATGTTTATTCATATATTTATATAATTTTGATATCATCTCTCCTTGTTCTCTGGATGCATATTTCATATCGTGCACTTGGAGAACTAGGAGAAGATGCTTCCAAAATTTATACAAATATATGAACATACATTATCCCTCTTTATTGGAAGTGATGATGCATTTCTGAATGGGCTAGGTCCTTACCTTTCAATATAAAAATGGAGCTTTAAGGGGTTTGTTGGGGGTATCAACATATTTTGATATCATTTGTTAAGGATCTAGTACCAACGGATTACGATAGGAAGAAAGAAGAAATCAAAACAAGAATAATCAAGTATGTGGATCAGCCTAAAAGCTCATCTCCATGGAAAATGCAAAACTTCACTATAAAAAAGAAAGAGATACAAGAGAAGATTACTCACTCTCAACTCACGTATACAATCCTCTCAATAAGAAGTTATCCTGAACAAATTCTCTCTTGAAGATTCCTTCAAATGACTGCAGTTCATCGCCTAACTATCTGTCCGAAGCCTCTGCTCTTGCTGTTGCTAGCGCCCTCTCTCTCTCTGCTCTTTTTCACGTTTCAGGTTATCCAAAATCACTAAGCCATCACCATCACCTTTAGCTTTCGATCTGCTGTTTATAAAGGCCATGGATATAGTCCAAAACCAGTAAAACATGAAGAGGGAATCCCGTAAGCCACGATAAATGCATGGTCTACGCTCTCTGGTGTCTAGACCGTGAAAAAAAACCCCTACGCCCGCACGATCACGAAGTCGCTGCCCGTGCGCACTCGCGCAAGGCCGTGCGCCCGCGCTGGATCGTGCGCCTGTGCTGGGCTGCACGCCCATGCTGGGCTGCTGGACCACGCCCAAGGCCGTTGGCCACTGGGCCACACCCATACGTTGGCTAGCTCGTGTGCCAGTGCATGCCTGGGCCGGCCCCCATGGGCCTGCGCACCTGGGTCGCGCCTCTGGTGGACCTACCGACCATGAGCCCCACTTTGACTTTCATTACAATACTCCGAGTGCTTTCTTCGCACGTATCTTTCTCATCCGACCTTTGATTGAGGTGTTTTTGGGCTCATTGGACTTCATTCGTTGTCCTGGACCTCACTGTAGGCTTAATATGGAAGAATTCGAGGCATTATTTACAACAAGATTTAGGTACACATTATATATTTAATAATTGCATGAAAAGCTAATATTCTTTGATAATAACACAGATTGACTACATGAGTTTCGAGGTGGATGTATTATAGGCTTAAGGATGGCCTATTAAATCAAGATTTTTTGCAAGGTTTAGGAGAATTTATTGATTTTGCTATAAAGCATCCAGAATATATGGATGCGGACAAACTCAAGCGTCCATGTAATTTTCATAAGTACCAGAATCATAGCTTTGTTGATGAAAATATGGTTAGATATCATTTGATAAAGTATGGCTTTATACCGAATTATTATCAATAGATTCTACATAAGGAAACCAAAAGAGTGAATGTTGAAGTTAATCAAAACATGCAATTAAGGACAAAAGTACATGTTCCAGATGTTGAGACTACATTATCCAATGCATACCAGTAGATGATAATAGATGCTGCAGGTCCTGATTTCATTTTGAATGATACGGAGGAACCTCCAAATCCATCAGCTCAGAAATTGCATGACATGTTAAGAGCTACTAATAGGAGGTATGGTCGGGTTATAAAAACCATTCATAGTTATTAGTTGTCACGAGGATGTTGAATATAAAAGCAGAACATTATTTGTCTGGGAGATATTTTGATGACATCTTCCAATTTGTGAAAGAGATGTTACTGACTGATAATGTAACAACAGACAACTTCCACAATATAAAGAAGTTGGTCTAAGCCTTGGGACTACTAGTAGACAAGATTCATTGCTATAATAATGGATGAATGATATATTGGGGTGAAGACAGTGAATTAACAAGTTATAAATTTGGTGAGCATCCTAGGTATAAGCGACGAAGAGGAGGACCTTCTAAGCATAAAATTAATGTTCCATATAAGAAAATGTATTACTTTCCCCTCACACCAAGGTTGCAAAGACTATATGCAAAATGAGATGGCATGCTGAGTATAAGGCTGAAGAAGAGGTTATGCGTCATTGTTTAGATGCACTTGTATGGAAGCATTTCAAAAAAATACATTATTATTTTGCATTAGAAATTCAAAATATAAGATTAAGACTGTGCACTGATGGGTTTCAACCTTTTTGACAATCAAGTAAATAATATTCTTCTTGGCCTATCATTGCCACTCCATACAACTTGCCTCCTTGGTTGCTAATGAAGAAGGAGTATATGTTCCTAACTATAATTATTTCTGATCCACGAAATCTAAAGGATAAGTTGGATGTATACTTGTAGCCCCTAATCGCAGAATTGAAATAGTTGTGGGACATGGGGGTTGAGACATATGATGTTTCAAAGAAAAATAATTTTCAAATGCATGTTGCAATTATGTGGACGATAAGTCGATAAGTGATTTTCTTGCATATTCAATATTATCGGGATGGAGTACTATAGGTAGGATAGCTTGTCTGTATTACATGATGGAGTCAGATGCATTTACTTTGACAAATAGTTATAAACAACTATGGTTTGGTAATCATCGTAAGTTCATACCTCCTGGTCATTTGTTCATAAGAAACAAAATAGCTTTTAGAAAGAACAAAATAGTAACAAAAATGGCTCTATCCATTCTATCTAGTGCTGAGATTTTGAAACAAATAGATAATTTGGGATTAATGAAAGTTACAGATCTAGGTGCAGATGAGATTAACTCCCACATTGCTAAGACTAGTGGTTGGAAGAAATGAAATATTTTTTGGGATTTGCCTTATTAGAGTACAATCCTCATTCGATACAATCTTGATATCATGCACATTAAGAAAAATGTGTTTGAAAATATTTTCAACATGATAATGAATATTGAAGGAAAGACTAAAAATAATGCCAAATCAAGAAAAGTTCTGAAGGAATTATGTCGTCGGCATGAGTTGGAACAGAATGAGGTGATGGAGAAACATCCAAAGGCATGTTATACTCTAGACAAACAGTCAAAAGTTGTGTAGTACGAGTGGCTTAAAAATATAAGACTCTCAGATGGATATGTGTCAAACATGGGCAGATGTGTGGACATGCGAAAGTTGAAGCTGTTTGGGATGAAAGGTCATGATTGTCATATTTTTTAGCAAAAATTACTTCCTACAGCATTTCATGAACTACTGCCAGCAAATATTTGGCAGGCATTGATAGAATTAAGCAATTTCATCAAAGAGCTAACTTTAACTATAATTCGAGAGGGAGACATGTTACGAATAAATGAAGAGATTTCTTTTATCATCTGTAAGCTAGAATGTATATTCCCTCCAAGTTTTTTTGACTTTATGGAGTATCTTTCTGTGCATTTGGCTTATGAAGTATGGATTGTGGGTCCAATGCAATATTGATGGATGTATCCCTTTGAGAGGTAAATATTTAATTTTTTTTTCTATATCCTCATTATATAAATAATTATAAAATTTATTAAATATGAATTTTATCATTGCAGATACCTTAGAAAGTTAAAAAATAATGTGAAAAATAGAGCTAAAGTTGAAGGTTCAACATGCAATGCTTGCTTAGTTGAAGAAGCATCATCGTTCTATGCTCATTATTTCGAACTGCATGTGAATACAAGGCATTAGAAGGTGCTGCATAATGATGATGGTCGAGAAGTCATGGAAGAACATGAAGAAAATCTATCATTTTTTAAATATTCTGGTAGGCTACTTGGTAGAGAAAAGTTAGATATCTTACAGAAGATGAATATTGGGTTGCTCAAATGTATATCCTATTGAATTATCCAGAAGTAAAACTATACATTGAGTATGTATTAATAATATAAATTTATATCTTTTTACATTGAATTATTTATAACCATTAATAATAGAAGAAGATTATAATATTTTTAAATCTATATTAATTTATTTTTTTTATTGTTTGTAGCATTTTTATTGATGAGTTAGGACACGTGCATCCACAAATCACTAAGGTAGATGTTGATAAGAAACTAGAGTGTGAATTTGTGATGTGGTTTTATAAATATGCATACGATCCCTCCAAAAATATCCTGAACTAATTTTTAAAGGCTCTTGCAAAAAGTCCATTAAAAAATGTGACGATCTATAGCATCTATATAGTGAATGACTATAAGTTTTACACTAAAAGTTATGTTCAAACAGGGCTATGATGAATAGTAGTGTGTGCATAAAGAATGTTAATTATAGTGTTGATGACAACGACTACCATGGATAGTTGATTGAAGTTATATGCTTGGAGTATTTAGGATTACCAATCAAGAGAACTTTCTTGTTTAAATATGATTGGTTTAATTTGACACCAAATGTAGGAACAAAAATTCATCAACAATATAATTTTGTTGAAGCTAATCAAGCAATCCTTTAATAGATACGAACCATTTGTGCTTGCCATTCAAGCCGCTTAAGTCAATTATATGACATATCTTAGTTTAAGGCATGATAAGATTGATTGGTGGACAGTTTTCAAAATAAAAGCTAGGTCTGTTGTGAAGCTTCCTGAAGTGAAGAAGACAACTATCCCACGTGATGCACCTTTTCAATAAGATGAAATGAAAATCCCATCAATACAAATAGATACTCATGATGCATAACAATCTTTGAATGTTCCAAGTGGGACACTAATTGAAGTTGATGATGAGGAGGTTGAGGATGAACAGGAGCCTTAGCTTGACTTAGAAACTGATGATGAAGATAGCGAATAATGGTATTCGTATGAATGAATGTTTAATTTTTGTTTTCATTTTTATTTTTGTGAATGAAGTTAGAAAATAATGGTATTTTAAATTTATATATATATATTTGCAGGATGAAAGAAATCAGTCGGAAAGGAGGGTCTAGATCTGATAGAGGAAGGGGAATAGGGTCTTTGAGGCTAGTCCTTCATATAGAGGGTGATGGTGATATGCATGGAGAGCCATGTACACCAGTTGAGGTCGATTCTCCTTCGTCTTCTACAGCATGATCATTATTACCATCTGCTCTTACGATTGTCTCATCCATTATTCTTGCTAGTAGAGCATCCATAATGGATGCTGGAGGCCCATCTATCGTCAAAATAGGAGATCGATCATAACTACAGTCAATAATAAGTATTAATATTTTTAATTAAATTTTATATGATATTTAATTATTTTTTATTAGTGCTAATCATTTGTACAATCTATTGCTTTTTTTATTTTTGATTTTTTAATAGGTTAGAATTCTCTGAGATGTGTACTCGATAACATCAATTTTCAACAAAAAGCTAGATGAGGATGGACATTGCTGGAAGATCACCTCTTAGGAAACAAAAAATTTTTATTGAAAGGAATTTTAGGTAATAAATAATTTAATCAAATATAAGATATTAATGCTTATCAGTAATTGGATTAAAATAAGAGTTGAGTTTTTTAAAATGAAAATTATAAATATATTTTATTAATAATTTATATGAAATGTGTCTATAGCTTAGTTGATTTGATTTGATAGCATATGAGAAATGTGTTAACCTATAGCTTAGTTGATTTTATGGTCATTTTCCCATTACTTGTTCACCATTGGTTTATGGACAACCTATCTCTACAAAAGAAACATTACTTAATGATTGTAATTTTTCATGTCTAATCTTGAACAACTTGGATGAAAAATCAAACTCACTGTGTACGGTTCTTTATGGTCCATTACCGACTTAGACAATAACCCATCAACATGAACATGATGATCATGTTGATGGACTTATATAGGAAGTGATCCAAAGCCATCAAATTTTGCAACCAAGCCTCTATTTTATTTCTAGCGATAATAAAATACTTTTTATGTTAATATATATTTGAATTGACAAACAACTTGATTATTCCATGATTATCGGCAATGTAAGCCCTATACAGGCTTTAGTAGCTCAAAAGGGCTGATATCCTTCTTCCTACATTATTTTTTTATTCAATTTTCATACATTTCAAAATCATTCATGGTTGAAGCTATTTGGGTTACAATAGTTAAATGTTGTTGAGTATATTTGAAGTGTTTTTAACAGGTGTTTTAAATGCCTCTTAGTGAGGTGAGATTGTCTATATTTAAGAAAAAAAATTGCTGAAATTTGACAAAGTTGTATACTTATCAATTGAATTATTTTTTATTTGTTTGTTTTACTACAGAAATATTTTGAGTGGGATGAGGCCATAACCTCGAAGATTCAGACAGGCTGGAGACATAAGGCTAGAGAGTGATACAGTGCCCTCATGCATTCCATGAGGAAGTTGAAAGAGAAGTTTATACATGTCTCTGATACTGTATGGCAAAGATAGAAAGAGAAATGGGCCAAAAAAGATTTTAAAACTCATAGCGATCAATTTAGAGCAAATTGCCGTAGTGAGATCGGTGGATCGGGATCTAGGATATCCCGCCATATAAGGGGCTCTATTTTCCATACACGATATGCTCAGAGATTTGAGTTAATTTTTTTATATTTATTGATGTGTCCATTGATTTTAATGCAAATTATTTAAATTGATAAATTTTTTCAATGAGAGAAACATGGTAGAGAACCTCTCCTATATGAGCTATTTGAGGTGACCCATACTAGAAAGGCCAACAATGAACTTGTTGATGGATGGGCAAAGTGTTGAAAATATGTTTCAAAGTCAATCGTCAGTCTGTTGATGGTTGGACTATATATTTATAATTATATATAAATTATAAATTAATAAAAAATATTTTAACATTTTTCATCATAAATTCTGTTGTCTTCTAATGAACTCCTGTGTTGTGATGAAGTTCTTAGGACTACCTAGATTCAATAAAGAAGGATTTATCATTTAGTTCTTAAATTATTCATGATCAAAAGATACGTTGTTACTTAGCTAGGATGACAATGTTTATCAAGTATAGGTCATTATGTGCTATATAGGTTGATTGTCCTCGTAACCAAAGAGTGTTGAAATACTGGTATGGCATGCAAGTGAGATGTATAGGTACATCTACGCTGAACATGATCAACTCTAGAGTTTTTCTTCTATCAAGATTAGTTTTGATGGAATATGGGTATAAGTGTCCTTCTAACCTAAAATCACCATGGTGACTTTCAAGCAACTCACTGTGCTTTAGTGCTGGACTACCTGAATTTTTAATTCAGTGAGGAAAGATTTCTAGGTGCAGTCAAGTACTTGAGGAGTCGGTGTGTGTATTAAAATGGGATTGACCACTTTTGATTTTAGAAGCTGTGTTCAATTATATTTCAATTTAGCAAAATCTTGGTCAGGATAGTCTTAGTGAGGAGTCACGGAACTAATTGCTTTGAGATACGATATGGATGTATTTACTAGAGCTGACAGTCTAACTCTGAGTTATCTATTATACAAAGATCATAGGGATGAATTATACGGTAACCATATTCCATAGGTTCATCGATGTTGCATTATGATAAATTGGACCTATCTAAATATTAGGTACCATTACTAGATAGTTACATCAATTGATACAGAAAATTAGTTTCTATGCTACCGACTTAGGATTTGAATCTATGGGGTCACACACAATAGGAGTTACTACCTGATCTGATGACTAATCTAGAGCCCTGATGGATTGAGACTCTGAGTTTCACTCATCTGAGACTCTCTGATCAAGAGTTTCATAGGTCTGAGACTCTATAATCATGAGTTCCATTCGTTTGGGACCCTGGGTTCAAAAGTCCCACTGGATTGAGACTCTTTAAGAGTTTTATAGTGATGGAACTCTATTGTTCAGACTTCTATCCAATTGAGACTCTATATTTATTAAAGAATTAATTAATAATTTAATTATTTATTAGCTTAATTTAATTGAATGATGAGGATTTGATCAAGTTTGATCGAATTAGATTTGATCCGATTAGGTCATAAGTTGACCTAATTGCTATGAAAGATTTGATCCTGATTTGATCAAGAGCTAGATCAAATTAATTTTTAATTTAATTAAAAATTAAATAAATTAGATTAAACCTAATTTGGTTGAATTTAATCTGGTCTAGTTAGTTTTGAATTAATTTGGTTTGGTTGAAACTAACTTGGACTAATTCAAATCCTATTTGAATTCAAACCTTTTCATGCGCCACCTCATGTTTGACTTTTCTACCTTGCCCATGCCCACCTTTATTTTTTATGCAAGTTTCTCTCATGAAGAGAAGGAATTTGTGCCCCTTTTCTTTCTCTCTTTGATCTGGTCAAGTGTTGGACCAGTTCAAACTTTTTTTGGAATTTTGAATTCATAGAGGTTGGTTTGGTTGAAACCTCTCTCTCTCCCTCTTATCTTAATCTCCACGCCCTTCTCTCTTTTTGGTCACTATTTTTTTCTAAAAAATGGGCATGCATGCAGAAGGAAAGTCCTTCTGCATGTGAAATAGGTGGTATGGGCATTGGAATTGGATAGGCTTGCATTTGACTTCAAATACTAGAAGTTGGTTGAAACTAGTTCAACCAATCTTAACCTATCCACTCTATATGATATTTCTACTTATTTTTCATGCAATAAATTATAAAGATTTTTGTGTGTGAAGCTAGAGGGGTTGTCATTTTGTGGTAAAAATTTGAAAGTGATTGGGCATTGGTTTTGGGCAAAAAAAATTTTGGAGTGAAGGTGAGAAAGGTCTTATAGCACTTTATTTTTCCTTCATGCCTGTATTCTCTTTTGATTTTTGTCTCTAAATAAATTTAATTTTTAGATATGATCCAAATAGGATTTATAGATTTAAAAGTCATATTTTCATAAAAACTTATTTCATAGAGAAACTCCATATAGAGAGGGTGTGAGAGGGTTTTCAGTGCATTAGGGTTTTTGGGCCAAGTGAAACCCAAGATTTGGGAATCTAGGTTCGAGTGGAGAGATCGAGTGCTGTGAGCATCTAATCGCCACCAAACTTTATACATCATCTCATCATCCTCAAAAGAATAAGTTTTGATTTTTTAGAGCATCTAAAAAATCAAAAAATAAATAATCGATTGGATTGATCATGATCAACCGTCGAAGGCTCCGTCGAGGAGCTAGCACTCCAGTAGGATTGATCGAGATTAGGAGCTTCGTGTGGATCAACCATAGAGGCCAGACACATCTGTAGCTATGGTGTGATAATAAAGCATTATTCGATGGATTCAGATTATGGTGATCAGCTATTCATGAAAAGGTATTATATTCTGAACACATAGATATAGTAAATAGTTTGCTACATAGTTTTATTTTCAGATCTATATGAATGCATGCAATTATGTTTAGATCCTTAGTATAGGATTTAATATTTCTGATATGATCAATAGATAATTAATTAAATTAATTACTTCTTTCACTACATCTTTACTATTTTTAAATTTTTTTTCGAAAGTAGTACTGCAAACCCTGCACTGCATCGTTCAAATGGTATCAGAATAAGGTTCACTAAACATGATATGCTTGCATATTTAGATTGATAATTTAGATTTAATTTAAATATTAATTTAATAATTTAATTAATTAGATCTAAAAATTAAAATTAAGATCGCACGGACTGAAGGTTGTCTTGCTGTAGGGTTTACCCTATATAGTAAAAAGGTTATCCTGGTATATTGCTGATCTAAATCGTTAATCATAAAACCTTAGATCTGATCTAATATTTTTATGATCTGATTAAATTAGACTTTAATCTAATTTTTGATCATGAATGCATGTTTAGATAGGATCTAAAGTTTGATTCATGATTTAGTATTATGTAGTGTACATAGTTTCAGATTAAATCCTACAACTAGTATTGTTTGTGAAATCGAGTCGATTTAATTTTAAAGTGAGTCAACTCAATTGGTAAATAATGCTAAGTTGTAAAGAATCTTTTAAAATTTTAAAAAATATTTTTAAAATGCCAAACCCTAATCCTCAGCCCATAAACTTAATTAAAATTAAGTAAAATAAATTAGGATCTAGAATTATGAATTAAAGATCCTAAGTTATTAATCATAAAATATGGGTTATTAGGTTAGTTGAATTAGGTCCATTAATTGGGTTAGACCTAAGGTTAGTAAAAGAATAGACTAATTAGAGTAATTGATCAAATCTAATTAAATATTAATTTAGATTAGATCAAGGACTCTATAGAATCAATTATAATAGTTGTAGTTGATCAAGTCCATGCCTTTAACGAGGATCAAATGGACTTGATTCATGGCTATGCAGTTGAATCTATAATTACTAGGTTGATCAAATTAAAACTAATGAATTGGATGGTGTCTAAGATAAGTCTGATAGTTTGATCAGTAGTTTTTAATTAAAAGCTACTCGCATTGATTCGGTCTTTGATGAGTTAATGGCATATCCCTTTTATTGATCTCACTTACCTGGCCATCCTGGTGAATTAGATTTTAATTAGATCACTTGGTGATTTGGGCTCACCGATATCAATTAGGTAAATCAGTCTAACTAATTTAGGTGCTGCTAATGCTAGCTTCGATTAGATCTTTTTTAATCTGACTTTGTGAATTAGTGGAAGGATCGAAATTGGCTCACTGAATTTCTCTCTTTTTTTTAAAATATGTTAATTAAATTTTCTAAAATTATTAGGTTCTTAAAAATGAAATAGTTATATAGATAACTAAATCATAGCCTCCTATTAAGTTGAGTGATAATGGGTTCATTAGTATAATAATTATTGGAGGCCCAAAGGCCCGGTGATTATTGACTAATGAAATTATCATTTATCAAATGATAATTTGGTTAAGTCTTTCTGATGGTGGTTAGGTTGGCCAACCAAAGTCGGGCTTAATCATTTATTGGTTAGATAAGATCAAATATGGTCATGTTAATTTTTGGACATAACTGAACTTTTTCAGTGGAGGCCAAAGCCTACTGATTAGGTCTCTGGGGCAAAATCAAAATTACTAAAAGTTATTTAGAGAAACAATTAATTTTGAATCTACCCATAGATGCACATGGGTTGACCAACCAAAGTTGGACTCGCGTGTAGTCTATATGGATTCTAGTATCCACTAAGAAACTAAAGTAATTCCTTGAATTGGAGGTAGAGGCTATCAATTCGTATAAAATAATAGAAGAACTTTTAGACTAAAGTCCAAGTCTTTAGGATAATTAATTCACATACTAATTAGATTTGATTTTTTTTTGTACAAAAATAGCCACTAACCTATCACTCCGATCATTGTTCGACAATGATAAATTAATGGGACCCAACTTCGATAGCTGGTATCATAAGTTGAAAATCATCCTAGAGTATGAGCGGATCCTTTATATAGTAATGAATTCAGCATCTGAGAAGCTAGCTCCAGGAGCGGTATGAGATAGTTATCAGAAGTGGCTCAACGACCGCACCACCATTCGATGCATAATACTAGCGGCAATGAACGATGAGTTCAGCCGTAGGTTCAAAAATGCCCAACCATAGAAGATGCTTCAAATATTGAATGACTCCTTTGGCATATCTGACGACATTGAAAGGCACAAAATAAATTATGCCATTTTCAATGCTCGAATGAGAGATGGGGCCTCAATCATCGATCATGTATTGCACATGATCAAGATGATTGAGTGCCTTAGCAAGCTAGGCTTTCTCCTGCACGAGCAGCTCGGTAAGAATGCGATCCTTAATTTCTTGCCCAAGTCCTTCCTCTATTTTCTGACTCATTTTAGAATGATAAAGCCTGCAGTCAACTACCATGGCTTGTTGAATATAGTGGAAGTATTCCATTTCTAAAATGGTGAATATAGTGGAAGTATCTTCTTCTGGTCATCGACCTTTTAAGAAAGGGAAGAAGAACAAGAAAAAAAAAATAAGAAGGTGCAGCTGCATGCTGAGATGACTGCACAGGATCAGACTAAGAAGCACAAGCCTAACCAGAGCCGGGCGGAGTGCTTCTTATACAAGAAGCAGGAGCACTAGAAGAGGAACTGTCCTCTATACATTGCCTTCCTGGATTCAAATAGGCCAAGAAAGAAGTGGTTGCTGGGCAAGGTAATTATATGATAACATCTTGTAATTTTTTCTTATTTGATTCTACTGTTTGGATATTAGATACTGAAAGCCCTTATCATATTTGTAATTCTATGCAGGGCTTGTAGGTCAGTAGAAGATTTGATCAAGATGAGAGGTTCCTGAATGTTAGAGATGGAAGACAAGTTTCAATTCTAGATTTAGGAATCATGAATCTTGTAATCAATTCAAATAAAGTTATTCTTAATGAATATCATTTTTGTCCAATTTTTTTTATTGAATGTCATTTCTGTAGGCCTTTTGGCCGTGAGTGATTTTGAAATATCAATAATTTTTTTTTATAATATCATTTTGAATGGTGTTATAATTTTTATTGGATAATTGAATAACGATATTTATTTATTAACTATGCCTGTTAACATAGTTTAATCCTCCGATAAATATCCTAGAATTAGTGATGTCCGAAGTTAATCTTTGGCATTGTAGGTTAGGTTATATTAACAAGAATAGAATAAATAGGTTAACTCAAGAAGGAATTCTTGAGATTAGTGATTGTGAATCACTTCCGATCTGTGAGTTCTATCTTCTTGGTAAGATGACCAAATCATCTTTTACTGAAAAAGATAAATGAGTCATTGAACTCTTGAGTGTAGTATATTTAGATGTATGTGGACCCATGAACTCAAGTGTCAGAGGTGGATATTTTTACTTCATAACCTTCACAAAGAATCTATCGAGGTATGGGTACGTCTATTTAATGAAACATAAGTCGGAGTCGTTTGAAATGTTCAAATTATTTCGAAATGAGATAGAGAAGCAAACTGAAAAGAGTATTAAAATTCTTCGATTTGACCGAGGAGGTGAGTTTCTTTTCAATGATTTTTTGATATATCTAGGAAAAAATGAAATTCTCTCTCAATAGATCCCTCCTAGAATACCATAACATAATGGTGTATCTGAAAGGTGGGATCGGATCCTGTTGGATATGGTTCGATCAATTTACTGATTTGCCGATCTTCTTATGGAGATATGCGCTCAAGTCAGCTTATTACATTCTAAATAGAATTTTGAGTAAATCTGTTAATAAAACACCATATGAGATATAGACAGGACGTAAGCCAGTGCTCTCACACCTTAGGATTTAAGGGTGTCCGACTTATGTCAAAAGTTTAATGACAGATAAGCTTAGACCTAGGTCTGATAAATATAATTTTATAGGTTATCCAAAAGAAATAAAAGGGTATTACTTCTACCTTACTGATGAGCAAAAAGTGTTTGTTAGCCTTAAGGCAGTCTTTTTAAAAAAAAGTTTCTTGGTGAAGGAACTAATGCCTCTAAGATCAAACTTGATGAAATTCGATAGGTGGAAGAATAGACACAAGTTATTAAATCTGAGCTGAATCTGATTAGATCAGAATCAGAATCTATTGTAGATGTACCTTTAAAGCGATTTGATAGAGTACCACGTCAACCAAATAGATACTACAGTTTCTTAGTTTGGGATGGGGATCCTATCGAACTTGATGAGAATGATGAGGATCCGATCACCTACATGGATGCAATGCAGGGATCCGACTCTAAGAAATGGCTAGAAGCTATGAAATTTGAAATGGAGTCCATGAAAGTCAATGATGTATGGACATTGATTGACCCACATGAAGGAATAAAATCTATAGGGTGTAAGTGGATCTTCAAAAGAAAAAGAGATGCAGACAAAAAGATGAAGATCTATAAAGCCCATCTGGTTGTCAAGAAATATCGTCAATATTATGGTATTGACTATGACGAGATATTCTCTCCTATGAGAATGCTCAAATCCATTCAGATTATGTTTGCCATCGCTGTCCATCTGGACTATAAATTTGATAAATGAATGTAAAAATAATTTTTCTAAATGGAGAGCTAGATGAAGAGGTGTATATGATACAGCCTGAAAGATTCACATCTATAGATGAGTTTAAGGTGTGTAGGCTTTAGAGGTCCATTTATAGACTGAAGCAGGCATCTCAGAGCTGGAATATATGATTTGATTAAACAATCAAAATGTATGGCTTTGTTAAGAATGAAGAGGAGTCCTACATATACAAATGGGCTAATGGTCCAACAATAGTATTCTTAGTATTGTATGTGGATGATATTTTCTTAATCGAAAATGATGTCCCTGTATTACAAGAAATAAAGTTCTGGCTATCATCACAGTTCTTCATGTAAGATCTGCGAGAAGCTTCATACATTCTAGAAATAAAGATCTATAGAGATAGATCTAAAAGATTGCTTAGATTGTTCTAATCTACATACATTGATACTGTGCTAAAATAATTCAGTATGGAGAATTTCAAGAAAGGCTATCTACCGATAGGCTATGATATTTTTCTTTCAAAGAAGGATTATCCAACAATATCTCTAGAAAGAGAGCGTATGAGTAGAATACCATATACTTCGACAGTGGATTCTATAATGTACGTCATGATATGTACGCGATCAGATGTGACATACTCACTAGGGATAGTGAGTAGATACTAATCTGATTCAGGAGAGAACCACTGGAAGATTGTTAAAACTATTCTTAAGTATTTAAGAAATACTAAGGACCAGTGGCTTGTATATAGTGAATCAGATTTGAAACTTATGGGGTTAACAGACTCTAGTTTTCAGTTTGATCATGATGATAGCAAGAGTGTATCAGGATATATATTCATCCTTAATGATGGGGCTGTTTGCTGAAAGAGTTTCAAGTAGCACATTATGGTCGCTTTAGTTTGCAAGACGGAGTATATCGCTACATCAAATGCTGCCAAAGAAATGATGTGGCTAAGAAAATTCATCACCAAGCTTGGAGTAACATCCTTTTTTGATGGTCCAGTTCTACTCTATTGCCACAGCTCTGGAGCTATTGCTCAAGTGAAGAAACCAAAGACAAACCAGCGGACGAAGCATATTCTGCACCGCTACCATCTTATCCAAAAAATTATGGATCAAGGTGACATTGATCTTCAAAAGATCAATGAAAAGAAGAATCTGACCGACCTATTCATTAAAGCTATTATGGTAAAAGAGTTCAACGACTTCAAGTCGAAGATAGGTATTATATACTGCATCGATTGGCTTTAGTTTAAGTGGAAGATTATTGAAATTATATTCCAAAATCAATCATCAGTCTGTTGATGGTTGGGCTATATATTTATAATTATATATAAATTATAAATTAATAAAAATTATTTTGATATTTTTTCATCATAAATTCTATTGTCTTCTATTGAACTCCTGTATTGTGATGAAGTCCTTAGGACTATTTAGATTTGATAAAGAAGGATTTATCATTTAGTTTTTAAATTATTCATGATAAAAAAATACGTTGTTACTTAGGACAACAACATTTATCGAGTATAGATCATTATGTGCCATATAGATTGGTTGTTCTCATAATCAAGGAGTGTTGAGACACTGGTATGGCATGTAAGTGAGATGTATAGATACATCTGTACTAAATGTGATCAAGTTGAGAGTTTTTCTCCTGTCAAGATTAGTTCTGATGGATTATGGATATAAGTATCCCTCTAATATGAGATCACCATGGTGACTTCTCAGTAACTCACTATGTTTTAGTGCTGGACTATCTGAATTTTTAATTCAGTGATGGAAGATTTCTAGATGCAGTCAAGTACTTGAGGAGTCGGTGCGTGTATCAATATGGAATTGACCACTCATGATTTCAGAAGCTGTATTCAATTATATTTTAATTTAGCAAAGCCTTGATCAGGATAGTCTTAGTGAGGAGTCACAGGACTAATTACTTTGAGATATGACATGGATGTATTTACTAGGGCTGACAGTCTAACCCTGAATTATCTATTACACTGAGGTCATATGGATGAATTATACGGTAACTATATTCCACAGGTTCGTCGATGTTGCATTGCAATAAATTTGACCTATCTGGATATTGGGTACCATTGCTAGATGATCACATCAATTGGTACAGAAAATTAGTTTCTGTGCTATCGACTTAGGATTCGAATCTATGGGGTCACACACAATAGGAGTTACTACCTGATCTGATGGCTGATCTAGAGCCCTGAAGGATTGAGACTCTGAGTTCCACTCATCTGAGACTCTTTGATCAAGAATTTCACTGGTTTGAGACTCTATGATCATGAGTTCCATTTGTTTGGGATCCTGGGTTTAAGAGTCCCACTGGATTCAGACTCTTCGAGAGTTTCATAGTGATGGAACTCTATTACCCAGACTTTCATCCGATTGGAACTCTATATTTATTAAAGAATTAATTAGTAATTTGATTATTGATTAGCGTAATTTAATTGAATGATGAGGATTTGATCAAGTTTGATCAAATTGGATTCGATTGGGTTTGATCCGATTAGGTCATAAGTTGACCTAATCGCTGTGGGAGATTTGATCCCATTTTGATCAAAGACTGGACAAAAATTAATTTCTAATTTAATTAAGAATTAAATAGATTGGGTTAAGTCTAATTTGGTTGGATTTAATCTGGTTTAGTTGGTTTTGAATTAATTTGGTTTGGTTAAAACCAACTTGGACTAATTCAAACCTTCCCATGCGCCACCTCATGTTTGACTTTTCTACCTTGCCCATGCCCACCTTTGTTTTTTACATGTGCTTCTCTTATGAAGAGAAGGAATTTGCGCCCCTTTTCTTTCTTTCTTAGACCTGGTCAAGTGTTGGACCAGTTCAAACTATTTTGAATTTTGAATTCATAGAGGTTGGTTTGGTTGAAACCTCTCTCTCCCTCTTATCCTTATCTCCATGCCCTTCTCTCTTTTTGATCATCATTTTTTTTCAAAAAATGGGCATGCATGTAGAAGGAAAGTCCTTCTACATGTGAAATAGGTGGTATGGGCATTGGAATTGGATAGGCTTGCATTTGAATTCAAATACTAGAAGTTGGTTGAAACTAGTTCAACCAATCTTAACCTATCCACTCTATATGATATTTCTACTTATTTTTCATACAATAAATTATTAGAATTTTTGTGTGAGAATCTAGAGGGATTACCATTGCATGATAAAAATTTGAAAATGATTGGGCATTGGTTTTAGGTGAAAAAAATCCTAGAGTGAAGGTGAGCAGGGTCCTATAGCACTTTATTTTTCCTTCATGCCTCTATTCTCTTCTAATTTTTGTCTCTAAGGACACCGAATTTTTAGATATAATCTAAATAATATTTATATATTTGAAAGTTATCTTTCTATGAAAACTTATTTCATAGAAAAACTCCATACAAAGAGGGTGTGATAGGATTTTCAGTGCGTCAGGGTTTTTGGACTGAATGAAACCCAATATTTGGAAATCTAGGTTCGAATGGAGAGATCGAATGCTGTGAGCATCGGATCACCATCAAACTTTGTACATCATCTCACCATCCTCCAAAGAATAAGTTTTAATTTTTTAAAATATCCAAAAAATCAAAAAGTAGATGATCGATTAGATTGATCGTGATCAACCATCGAAGGCTCCGTCGAGGAGCTAGCACTCTAGTGGGACTGATCGAGATTTGGAGCTCCGTGTGGACCAACCATAGAGGTCGAACACATGTGCGGCTGCGGTGCAATACCAAAGTATCATTCGATGGATTCAGATTACGATGATCAGCTACTCGCAGAAAGATATTATATTCCAAACACATAGATATAGTAAATAGTTTGCTGCATAGTTTTATTTTCAGATCTATATGAATGCATGCATATTATGTTTAGATCCTTAGTGTAGGATTTAATATTTTAATATGATCAATAGATAATTAATTAGATTAATTATTTTTTTTACCATATCTTTGCTATTTTTAATTTTTTTTTCGAAAGTAGCACTGCAAACCCTGCACTGCATCCTTCACAAAGACTATCTATGTCAGTGAATAAGTATTTGAATTGACTGTCTTTCAATTTTTGCACTGTGAGATAAATTTTGAGGATAATATTTGATAATTGATATGATGTAGGATCGCTATAATATACTTAAGGAGCAGGTATCTCAGCCACAAGAGGGATGTAGTGAGCCTGCTATTGTGGATGAGAGACAGCTTTGGTATGAGGCCGTTAGGGGGGGGAGAAGAAGTGTAGAGTGTATGGAGTGGGTTATCAGGCATCTACTTTCCATCCTTATTCATCTTATGGATCATCCTTAGCTACGTCATCTCGCATGCATTCAGAGGCATTAGAGGTTGAACTTTAATAGTTGAGAGAGAAATTTATAGAGCAGAATTAGCAGCTCCAAAAGACCATTGCTGTAAATTAGGAGCCCCAGCAGACTGTTGCTATATTGAAAATATAGAATGAGGAGCAAAATGAGAAAGAGAGCAGAGGTTGCAAGAACGGATGCGCTAGATAGAGAAGATAATGCAACGGATGATGAGCCACTCAAAGTTTATATCTCCAGATCCAAATACTCCACTAGATGATATTATTGAAGATGATGATGATGATAGTTAGATTTTAGATTTTTCTTTTATTAGACTATTTAATGTATTTGAATTTTAATGCTACATTATATCTATTATTTATATTAGTAAAATATACTTGTTATCATATTTAGTTTTCTAATTGAATAGTGGACATAAAATATAGGATTAAATAAAAAAATTATAAATATCTTTTTTTTTATTTCTATAAATTTGGAAATAGAATTCCATTTCTGATTAGAAATGGATTATAATTTTGTTTCTAAAAAATAATTTTTTAAAACTTTTATCCAATTTAAAATAGAATAGAAATAAAATTTTTATTTCTAATTAGAAATGGAAGTTGTTTCCATTTCTAATTAGTAACAGGAACTGCATCCATTTCTAAACAAAAATCAAAAAAAATTTGTTACAAATTAGCAATGAAAATCATTTTCATTGCTAATTTGATATAAAAAATATTTTTGTTTCTATTTAGAAACAAAATTTTCATTTCTAATTAGAAACAAAATAGAAATAACATATTCCATATTATTTTCATGGAAAAGTATTCCATTGCTAATGTAAAATGAAAATATTTTCATTTCTAATTTGAAACAAAAATATTTCCGTTGCTAATGTAAAATGGTAAAGCTTCCGTTGCTAATCTGTTTGTAAATTTAGAAATAAACACAAAAATCCATTTCTGATGGATTTAGTAATGGAATAAATAGAAATAGAATTTTTTTTATTTCTATTCCATTTCTAAATATATTTAGTAACAAAATTCTCTTATTTAGAAATAGATTTTTTTATTTCTAATTTTATTTTTTCTTGTAGTGTTAGTTAGTTGGCTCATCTTTTAGGATCCATTTGGTTGGAATATATCAGATTACAAGATAATTTAATAATTTTTAAAAATTATTTATCTAAAAAATATAAAAAAATAATTTTTATTATGTTTGGTTGGTAAAAAAATTATTCTAAAAAAATATCAAAAAAAATTATTACGTTTGATTGAAGGTAACACTATAATAGAACAAGGCTATGGCAGCGATTTGTAACCGCTGCCATAAGCTATGGCAGTGGTTAGCTAACCGCTGCCAATGTGATCGCACCATAAGTTATGGTAGTGGTTAGTTAACCGCTGCCACTGTGACCGCGCCATCAATCTATGACAGCGATTATTATAGTAGTTATGTAACCACTGTCATACACTGCCTATGGCTAGAACCGCTACCATAGCTCGACTTATGGCAACGGTTCTGCCAAAGATCTAATGCAGTGGTTTCGTAACCACTGCCATAGATCAATGGCAGCGGTTGGCACGTAACTTGCTGCCTCACTTGGCATGCCTACGGCAGTAGTTTTGCAATTACTGTCATAGTTTTTGAATAATAAAATATATAAAATTTTTAATTTTTTATATATTTTACCTGATAAATATAGAGATATATATAACATAATAAAAAATATAAAAAAATATTATAAATATAAGAATATTTCTAAAATACTCAAATTTTATTATCAAATAAAATTTATTATAATATTTTTTTAAAAAAATACATCAAAAGTCTCCTAAATCTACATCATTGTCGTCACCGAAAGATGGAGCACGAGCTGGAGGAGCTGGAGCTGGAGGGGCTGGAGCTGGAACATCGGCCAACATGTCCCCAAGGTCCGCAAAATCTACTCCAAAATGTGCACTGAGCCTCGTCACCATGGCACTCAGGATGTCCTCTAGATGAGATGTGTGTTTCTCAGCATGAGCAGCCCGTGCTGTAGCCTGATCTACTGGCGTCGTAGCCTAAGCTGCTTGCGCCAATGCCTCCTCAAGCTACTCCTGACTGACGATACCAGAAGCATATGCAGAGATGCTCGCCTTAGATCAGTAGCTCATCGACATTTGTTCGGGCCTGCATCAGATCCTCCCAAAGTGCTCAAGCCCCAAGACCTGAGATAGATGATCATGGGGGCCAGAGGTGTCCGAGCCCTTGCTCGCGAGCGCATCTAACGGCTTCTATAATTATAAATTTAAATAAAATTTTATAAAAAATATCATAATATTGATAATATATACTAATATATTTATTACTTATAAAAATTCTTTCGATCGTGACGTTCATTGGCCTACCCTTCTTATCCATATGGTTAGATCGAAAGATCTCGCTATGGCTAGGCATCACTCCATCTCTCATCAGCTAAAATAATGGATCGATTTATTAGAAATATGAAAAAAAATATCAATTTAATTTATCTAGTAAGATTCAGAATTTATTATCTCTCTATGCACATGGCTGGCCATAACTCACGGCCTAGAATATGCATGTACTCGTGGACTGCCCGGTTCTTCCAGTTCTGATGGAAGGTCGTCTAACAAGTATTCAAATAAATAATAAATATTTAAAAAATATTTAAATATAATTTTAAATATATTAAAAAAATTTAAAGTTAGAAATTTTATCTTGAACTCCTGGCTCCTTCAATGTCTAACCATCCCCTCCTACTGACTCGGGGGAATAGTCCTGTAACCATGGAACAAGCTCCTCCAAAGTGTCTCATCAGTGCTCGATCCATCCTCTATGGTGCTTGATCTTATAGCCTCGATACAACTCTCCAATCTTCTTTAGTTGGACATCTCAAGTTCTCTCATGATCTGAGAAGTCGTACCTCCTCTGCACAAAGTTATCAAAATCAGTTACCAAATTATTCTAATCAAACAAAGTGTAAACATATCAAATGCATATATATAATTAAGATACACTTACCCATATCTTCTCTCACACTTAGTCTCTGACACCAGCATCCATCAATCATCAGTCTATAGGTAATACTGGAATGATGTCGGACCGCCTCACAAGTACTTCAAAAAAGGAATGCATCCTCTATGCGGTCTTTCCTACTAGCCTTTCCTCCGCATCATAATGCACCATCACCTGATGCTAGGGGTTCCACACATATGGCATGCGTGTGGGATCATGAAATATCCTACTAGATAATGCATCTGTAATGAAAACACATTAGATAAATATATGTGTAATACTATATAAAATAATTAAATAAATAATATAATAAAAATATACACTTAGATGCTGGTGTCGGAGATATGGTTGACGATGGAGACTTAGATGTCGATGGAGTAGATACCGATAGTGGAGTAGATGCCGACAGTAGAGTAGATGCTGATGGTTCCTGAGCAGCCGATGCAGAGGTAGATGGAGTATGCTCCGACTGCTTCTCAGATGCTGAGCTCTGCATAACCCATCGAGAGGTGGAGGTGAAAGCTAGATGGCATTTCGATGTCATCATGACCTGCAACGTTAATAAACATTAACCAATATAATATATTGAACAATAATATTAGTATAGCATCAATAAATAGACTCTAATATTTATTTCAAAATATTGAAGTCATCGTTTAGTAGCATCTACAATATGGACATCATTATTGCTTCTAACAAATTTTGATAGTATTTTTTTTTAGTTCTCCTGTGTAGGAAGAACAAAAGAAAAATACTATCCAAAATTTCATTTAGAATCCTTAGTATATCGTTTGATTACTGAAATTACCTATAGAATCATTTGCATTTTTCAAACTATCCAAATTAGACAATCAATTAATCATTGTACATAATTCTCGAATCCGTATAATTTTATATAAATGTACGGATGCTGAAGATTATGTACATTAATCAATTGACAGGTCTATCATTATGCAATGCAATAAACAAAAGTAATAAGATATAAACATCCAGAAAATTCTTTCTAGAATCTTTTTTTTAGCTTGTACTGAAATCAAGAAGTAAATATATTTATATGTGTATTAAGACACAGAAAACTGTCAAGAAGCTTTGCGGGTTCTCGATATTATCCTAAGGCTGAGAGTCATGGGATAAGTAAACAAGCAGTAAGTAAATAATCTATCATTCCAGGGCCCAAGGCTGTCGGTATGTCATGGCCCAAGACTGCCGCCACGGTCCAAAACCCATTGATAGGGGTGAGGGTTTTCTTAGTGGCCGACGTAGCTCACGATTGTCGATATGGCCCAGAATCCATCGGTGAAAATTTTCTTATCGACAGACACAGCCTAAGGGCCGTCCACGGTCGCTAACACGACACGGTCCAAGGGTCATCCACGACCGTCGACATGGCACGGCCTAAGGCTACCGATACGGCACGGCCCAGAATCCATCGGTATGGTCTAGAACTTGCTGGCAAGAGTTCTCTTATCCACCGACACAATCCACGACTGCCGACATGACCCAGAACCCACCGATAGGGATTTTCTTATCGATTGACATGGTCTAAGGACCGTCCACGACCGCCGACAAGGCATGGCCTAGGACCATTCATGACCGTCGATATGGCACGGTCTAGAACCAGTCAACAAGAGTTCTCTTATCCGTCGGCGTGATCCACGACCGATGGATAATTATAATTTTTATAATAAATATTTATTATATTTATTATAAAAATATAAGTAATTATTATTATAAATATTATAAATGATAAATAAATAATACTATGAAATTTTTTTAAAAAATCATACTTACGGCTATAGGAAGGGGTCATATAGAGAGCTCCGAGGGTCGTCAGCAGCGGCGCTAGAAGAAGATGACGATGCTAGAGATCACCTGCGAAACGATCGAGAGAGACAGTGAGTTAGAAAGAGAGAAGAAAGAGAAAGAGAAAGAAGAGAGAGATATAGCAGGAAGGGGGGATCAGGCCAAGGGAAGAGAGGTGGAGGAGCCGGCGGTCAGGCTGACTGGGGAAGAAGGGGGAGGGGGGCTCGAGCTGAGGGAAGAGAGGAGAGAGAGAGCAGGAAGGGATCGGGGTTGGCGGTCGGGTTGAGGGAAGAGAGGAGAAAGAAAGAGAGGTGGCAGAGTCGACGATCGAGGAGGAGGGGGAGGAAGGAAGAGGAGGGGGGGTGCGCGGTGACGGGGAGGCCGGGGGGGGTGGGCTAACGGGCGAAGCCAAAGCGGGGGGCAGGGGGATGGGTTGCGGGTGGTAGCCCAACCGAGGAAGTCGCGGGCCTAGGCTGAGAAAGAAGGGAAAGGGGGGTGGGCGCGATGATGGGGAGGCCGGGGGGTGGGCTGCCGGCGGAGTCGGGGGGGGGGGGGGCGAGGGGGTTGGTTGTGGGCGGCAGCTCAGCGGAGGAGCTGTGGGCCTAGGCTAGGGAAGAAGGGGAAGGGGATGGCGCGATGATGGGGAGGCCGGGGGGTGGGCTACGGGTGGAGCTGGAGGGGGGGCAGGGGGGTTGCGGGTGGTAGCCTGGTGGAGGAGCCGTAGGCCTAGGTCGGATAAGAAGGTGAAGGAAAGGGAGGAGGGGGAGGTGGCGGCGTCGGTCGGGGAAGAAGGAGGCGCGGGTGGAGGCGGCGTCGGTTGGAAAGAAAAGGGAGGGTTGAGGTCTCACCGACGGCGGAGAGGAGGGAGAGAGAGAGTAATTAACGGAGAGAAAAAAATTTAGGGGTGGGCATTGAAAATAACCTAACCTATGGCAACAGTTACTGAAAACTGTTGCCATAGGTCTATGGCAGTGGTTATAAAACCGCTGCTATAGATCTATGACAGCGATTTTCAGTAATCGCTGCCATAGATTGAAAATCTTTTTTTTCATATTTTTATTCTAAATATTATATAATTATAAAATTTAATATCTATCTTCACCGTTCATTATCTAAATAATTATTATTAGAGTGTCGTTATAAAAGATCGCCTCGATCTGACGGCAATAGCTTCATCGATCAGAAAAATTTGATTTCAATAATCATGAACAATAATGCGATGATCTGATAGATGGAGACCTTTGATGGATCCAAAAATCTGCAATGATGATCTCGATGATGTTTGTAGCATACTATCAAAGTTTCACTTCAATCGGATATCGTTATTATAGTCAATTTAGTATGGAGTTATTTCGATCGTTAAATGAGAAACAAGTGATCAAAGGATTAGATGGCGTCCATCCATGAGATAATTTTTTAGATAAATGATCTTGAATACTATTTTAATCATTTTTATGATGATGATCGTAAAATTTAAATCGTAGATCTAAGAACGATCCAAAACTATACGTCGCTTGATATCATTCTTAAACTTCGTTGGTAATTATGCTCGTGCTTTTGCAAGATCTACTTAAGTGAATGGTTCTTATAAAAATAATTTAAAATTTTCGATCGTCATCATAAAAATTATTAAAATAGTAGCCAAGATCATTTATCTAAAAAATTATCTCATAATTGGACGTCATTTGGTCCTTTGATTACTCATTTCTAATTTAACGATCGAAATTGTTGGGGATAAATCCCGCTCCTGCCGAAGCCCGGCCCGACGCTCAGCCCAATGTAACCAGTAGCCGCGGAAGAGCTTCGGCAGACGGGCTTCAGCCGAACTCCCAGCGGCCGGGCTTCTTCCAGCAGGCCGAATTGGTCAGCTCCCGAGCTTCTCCTGGACTCCCAGCGTCGAGACCGAACTTCCTGGGCGGCCAGACTCCTTCGGACTCCCCACGGCCGAACTCCTTCAGACTCCCCACGGCCGAACTCCTTCGGACTCCCCACGGCCGAACTCCTTCAGACTCCCCACGGTCGAACTCCTTCGACGACTCCAAGCGGCCGAGCTTCAATGAAGTCCTCTCAGCGGCCGAACTCCTTCGGACCGACTCCAAGCGGCCGAACTCCTTCGGACCGACTCCAAGCGGCCGAACTCCTCAGCGGTCGCCCTCATCGCCTTCGGCCGACCGAGCTCCTACCGAACTCTCAAGTGTCCAAGCCTCAGCCGAAGTCCAACAGCCGGCCGAACCCCAAACGGCCGAGCTTCGGATTCTCAGCAGCCGAACTCTTCAGCGGACGAGCCTTAGCTGCATACCTCCAGCCAGACGCCTATGGGAGCCGAACTCCCTCCTATCTTCCTCTTCAGGAGCCCGAACTCCTCCGAAATGGGCACACGACGAAGGCCTTCAACCCTTCATTCGGCAAGCTCTGCAACCATCACCATCAGTCAGTCCGCCGCACCATCGTCCACCGTACCGGAAGCGATAGCGACCCACTGTCAGGCGGCGATGGCTGTCACCCTCAATCCGCCGCACACGGCACCAGCCCATGAGACTGACTCCGCCGAACCTCGAGCGGCCCGCCAGCACGCGGCTGCAGTTGTCACCATCAACTAAGCTCCGCTATAAAAGGACCCCTCCCGACATACTAAGGCTAAGCTCTCTGAACTCTCGACTCTCTAAGCTCTCCTCCTCATCTCTAAGCTCCGGAACTCATTCCGAGCACTCCATTACTGTTGGCCGGAAACTAACTTGACCGTCGGAGGGTCCTGCCGGAGCCACCACCCCACCGGTTCCGGACGGGACTTCGTTTTGCAGGTCCCCGGCGGCGCCTCAGCGGCCTCGATTGCGGCGACCTCCGGCGGCGACGGATTTCTGCACCAACAGATTGGCGCTAGAAGGAAGGGCCTGAACCTTCGAGGTTCCCTTGTTCTTAAAGGAGTGCTCGGCGACCCTTCTCTTCCCTCTCCAGAGATCTTCCTTTTCTCTTTCGAAGAGAAAACGCCACCCAGGAGAGCTTCCGCACGGCGTTCGGTGGCCTCTGCGACCCGATCCCGTCCAGGCCCGTCTGTTCCTGCTTCAGCCCCGGCGGCCTAGGTTCCACCTGCAACCCGCGGTGGATGTGAAGCAGTTCGGCCTGCTTGACCGACAGATCCGTGGCCGTGGCCTCACGGAGGCGTTGCACGCTTTACAGCAGCCTCCGGTAGCGACTCCACCAGCAAGCCCGCCATGAGGGCGTGAGAAATCAGCCTTAAGGAAGAGCCCAATCGCCCCGAAGAGAGAAACAGAGAGCAGAAGTTTCCCCGCCGAAGCGGAAAGAAGTTCGGCTCGGAGAAAAGCCGGGCTCCCCCCAAAGCTCGGCATCAAGGCAAAATGAAGCTCGGTGGAAAGCCGAACTCCTCAACTCAACCTCCAAAATAAAGTTCGGCGCCGGCAAGGACGGAACGAAGCCCCCCCGCGGAATAAAGTTCGGCACAAGCGAGGGCGGAGCAAAGTTCTCCCGCGGAACGAAGTTCGGAGGAAGACCGAACTCATCAGCTCATCGAAATAAAGTTCTCTCGAAGCTCGGCGCAAGCCGAACTCCACCTTATCACAGTGAAGTTCGGCGCAAGCAGTGGCGAAGTTCTCCCACGAATGAAGTTCGGCATCAGGGAGGCCGAACCCCGCAGCAGATCACCCAAGTGAAGTTCGGCCGCGCTCGAGACCGCCCCAGGGCGATCGAGGCCGAACTCCCCCTCAAGTACGGTCATCACAACGAATTCCCGGGAGGTGCGATGAAGTTCGGGCAAGCGAAGCCAACCCCCCCTGCCAGCAAGGAAGTCCGGACAAAGAAGCATGAAGTTCTTCCACGGAAAGTTCCGCGGGAAAGCGCAATGAAGCTCCGCGCAAGAGAAAAGCCCGAAGCTCACCACAAACGAAGCCCCCGCAGAATGAAGTTCGGCGTAAGTGAAGCCGAAACTTTCCTTGGAAGTTCTCATCGCTCAGGTCAGGCCGAACTCCCCCATCTCGAGTATGTCATCACCAAAACCTCCTACAAAGAGTTCATAGGAGACGGAGTGAAGTCCGGTGGCTAAAGCAAAGTCGACCTCCACCCCGAGCTCGTCGTCAAGGGAGTTCGGGTGGCGGAGAAAGAAGTACCCCCACAGAAGGTTTTGCAGGGAGGCGGAATGAAGTTCGTCTGTGTCCAAGGATGCGGCATGAAGTTCGGCCTCGTCTACTATCTTGGGGCTCACCATCGAGGAAGCCTCGACAGAAGGATGCGAAGAAGCCCCCCTCCCGGAAGGTTCCGCAACTACGACCCGCTCCTCTAACTCGAATTCTCGACGAAGTTTAGAGCCAGCCACCAAGACCTCGAGGACTACGGCCTCCCCAAACGTGCGCGGTCGAAGCAAGTAAAGCTCCTACCATCGCTACCACGGCCACGACACTGAGGAATACGTTCAGCTCCAAGATGAGATTGAAGAGCTCGTTAAAATGGGGCGGCTGGGTAAATTCCTCCGGTACCGGCTTGAAGCAGAAAAAGATCGGCTAAGAGCGCTGTCGTAGCAAGAGACTGCAAGAAGGTCGGCCGCTCCGCGGCGTCATCAACGCCACCCCGGGGAGGAGCTAGGAGCTAGCTACATCGGGGACTGTCGTCCCCAGCGACAAAGTCAAGAGTAGCATGTTCCAAATTAAGAAGGCCGGCACGAGATAGAGGAGGTCGTCTGGACGGGACTTACTGCCCGAGGGAACTCCGAGGAACAACACCCCGACAACCCTCGAACGGAAATGCGCTACGATCATCTTCTCTTCGGTAAAACTCTCCCCTCTCAATAAAATCATTTCTGGATGCGAAATCTATGCGATGACAGGAGAGCAGCAGTCAATAATCGCCGCGTTAGGAACAGGAGGAGAACCTCGTCCTAACGCGAGCAACAAGCTCGGCCGCAGGAGATAAGATCTCCCCCGAGCGCGCACCTCGGCCGCAGGAGATAAGATCTCCCCCGAGGGAAGCTCGGCCGCAGGAGATAAGATCTCCTCCCGAGCGCGCAGTTCAACCTCGGCTAGAGATAAGATCTCTCCCGAGCGACCGTGAACAACCTCGGTTAGGAACAGGAGGAGAACCTCGTCCTAACACGAGCACCAACCTCGGCTAGAGATAAGATCTCTCCCGAGCGACCGTGAACAACCTCGGTTAGGAACAGGAGGAGAACCTCGTCCTAACACGAGCACCAACCTCGGCTAGAGATAAGATCTCTCCCGAGCGACCGTTGACAACCTCGGCTAGAGATAAGATCTCTCCCGAGCGACCGTGAACAACCTCGGTTAGGAACAGGAGGAGAACCTCGTCCTAACACGAGCACCAACCTCGGCTAGAGATAAGATCTCTCCCGAGCGACCGAGTCAACCTCGGCTAGAGATAAGATCTCTCCCGAGCGACCGTGAACAACCTCGGTTAGGAACAGGAGGAGAACCTCGTCCTAACACGAGCACCAACCTCGGCTAGAGATAAGATCTCTCCCGAGCGACCGAACAACCTCGGCTAGAGATAAGATCTCTCCCGAGCGACCGTGAACAACCTCGGTTAGGAACAGGAGGAGAACCTCGTCCCTAAACGCGAGCACAACCTCGCTAGAGATAAGATCTCTCCCGAGCGACCGTGAACAACTCCGATTAGCGAACAGGAGGAGAACTCGTCCTAACGCGAGCACCAACTCGGCTAGAGATAAGATCTCTCCCGAGCACGTGAAAACCTCGGTTAGGAAACAGGAGGAGAAACTTCGTCCTAACACGAGCACAACCTCGGCTAGAGTAAATCTTCCCCGACGCGACCGAATCAACCTCGGTAGAGATAAGATCTCTCCCGAGCGATCCTGTGAAAATCTCGGTTAGGAAACAGGAGGAGAACCTCGTCCTAACACGAGCACCAACTCGGCTAGAGATAAGATCTCTCCCGAGCGACCGAATCACCTCGGCTAGAGATAAGATCTCTCCCGAGCGACGTGAACAATCTCTCGGTAGGAACAGGAGGAGAACCTCGTCCTAACAGACCCTAGAGATAAGATCTCTCCGAGCGACCGAATCAACCTCGGCTAGAGATAAGATCTCTTCTGAGCGACCGTGAACAATCTCGGTTAGGAACAGGAGGAGAACCTCGTCCTAACACGAGCACCAACCTCGGCTAGAATAAGATCTACCCGAGCGCCGAATCAACTCGCTAGAGATAAATCTCTCCGAGCGACCGTGAACATCTCGAGTAGGAACAGGAGGAGAACCTCGTCCTAACGCGAGCACCAACTTGGCTAGAGATAAGATCTCTCCCGAGCGACCGTGAACAACTTCGGTTTAGGAACAAGAAGGAGAAAACCTCGTCCTACACGAGCACCAACCTCGGCTAGAGATAAATCTCTCCCGACGACGAATCAACTGGTAGAGATAAAGATCTCTCCCGAGCGACCGTGAACAATCTCGTTAGGAACAGGAGGAAAACCTCGTCCTAACGCGAGCACCAACCTCGGCTAGAGATAAGATCCTCCCGAGCGACCGTGGAACAACTTCGGTTTAGGAACAGGAGGAGAACCTCGTCCTAACACGAGCACCAACCTCGGCTAGAGATAAGATCTCTCCCGAGCGACCGAATCAACCTCGGCTAGAGATAAGATCTCTCCCGAGCGACCTGTGAACAACCTCGGTTAGGAACAGGAGGAGAACTCATCCTAACACGAGCACCAACCTCGGCTAGAGATTAAGATCTCTCCCGAGCGACGAGCCTCGTTGGGAAACAGGAGGAGAACCTCATCCTAACGCGAGCACCAACCTCGGCTAGATGATAAGATCTCTCCCGAGCGACCGAACCAACCTCGGCTAGAGATAAGATCTCTCCCGAGCGACCGAGCCTCGGTTGGAACAGGAGGAGACCTCGTCCTAACGCGAGCACTCAACCTCGGCTAGAGACGAGATTCTCCCCGAAGAAGCTCGGCTGCAGGAGATAAGATCTCCCCCCGAGCGCGCACTTCAACCTCGGCTGCAAGAGAGGAGATCCCCTGAGTCAACTTCAGCTGATGAAGACGATGTCGCCCCCGAGGAGCTCAAATCACCCTCGACCGTAGGAGGCGAGATTTACTTCGGCTTCAACATTAGCTTCATCGACTTTAGCTGGAAAACGAGTTCCATTTCAAAACTCCAAACATCGACTGGAGATGAGGTCTCCCCCAAGCCTCAGCCTCAACTTCAGCGTCAATATTGGCTGGAGATGAGACCTCCCCAAGCTTCAGCTGCAACAATGCGGAGCCTGGAAAGAAGACTTCGGCAGTTACGTCTGTTTTGGTTACTCCCTTCCTTCAATTTTTGAACTCGGGATGGGGGGCTACTGTTGGGGATAAATCCCGCTCCTGCCGAAGCCGCCCGACGCTCAGGCCCAATGTAACCAGTAGCCGCGGAAGAGCTTCGCAGACGGGCTTCACCGAACTCCCCAGCAGCCGGGCTTCTTCCAGCAGGCCGAACTGGTCAGCTCTCGAGCTTCT